>JAOWAT010266632.1:0-19772 GCA_028571025.1 Longipedia americana
AGTTAGGGTAATTTTCAATAAATATTTAATGCAAGCATTTAATGAAAAATTTGTCTTCGAAATTTTGTTAAAAAAATCTTTAGATTAAATTACTGAAAGTCATTAAATAACCTCTGAAATAGTTTATAATGCAATTCTGAAATGTTGACATATTTATATAACGATAAGAAAAGTATTTTTCTTGGTTTTCTCCTCTTTAGACTGACCACAATTCTTAAGTGCTTTTCAAAAATAATGTAGGAGTTTCTCTAGATGTATGAAGTTCAGTTACTTGGAATTTCATCATTTTATCTTTTCAATTTTAGCGGTTTAATGTCTCAGAAAAAAGACATTTTTAGGCATCTTTATTAAACTTGAAACCTTATATAACTTGAAGCCTTATTTGACATAAATAATTCAAAATTTTTGAAAGAATCCACATAGTGAATGTAAATTAGAATATTATCACAGATGTTTTTATTTGAAAGGTGATCGCAATTTTAGTGCGACCCCTATCAAATATTTATAAACTAATTTCGAATTAAAACCGCAAATATGTCTTATAATGCAAAAAAGGCAGCAAGCTCATTCGTATGAAAAGAAACAAACATACTTTCTAAATTGATATGAATACATTAATTTGTAATATTTTTGAAGAAATTTAATCAAAGACTTTGAAACTTTCCTAATTTTTTCTCTGAGATAAATTATGAATTCCGAAAAAGTAGGGTGCTCACTAAGATCAAATATCAATACTTCCTCTGCAAAAGGAGACAATATTATTTTTATACAGCAAAGTTTGTTGACATTCTCACTTCAATTTAAGACAGAGGTAGTAATAATAATAGAATGTTCCACTTACCTAAAGTTTGAAAACCATTTGACTAGTTGTGCTGTATTGTTTTTGTTGAATTTAATATCCGGGAAATACATTTTAAGAATGGCTGAAGAAGGATATCTAACCCAGAAAAACATCAGCTTGGCTTTTCGTAGGTGCATCGGGGTTAATGTAGCACTGTGGGCTTCTAAGGAATAACCTGAAAACAGAGAAAATTGGAATATTAATCCGGGAAAGTATAGCGTGTGTCAATCAAGAAAATTCAAAACCGACGAAAATTAAGCAAATAAAGAAAATTTAAAGGCAAGAAAGGAGCAAGAAATAAGCCTTGCGTGAGTCAGAGTCAATTTAAGAATATTTAAAGACAAATACCAATTTCCCTGAGAATAAAATTGAAGAAAAGTAAAGAAATGGGGAAATTAATGTTTGCACAAGATACAAGACTTTTCATATTTGAATTTATTTTCTGAACAAAGAAGACATATATGAAGACTTGGAATAAAGAATGTTTAATAATGTCATATTTCACAGAAAGAACCAAAAAACTTGGATTATACTTTTAAAACCCTTTGGAGCAAACATACCCAATTAACAAAACTGATCTTTTATTGCTTTGTTATGATTATAACTGTAATTAAAGACCACTTTTTCCTGGAAAATTAATAACTGATTAATCAATCCAATTTTGATACATATCACATAGATCTAATGAAGCAAACTGTTAACATTTGAAGGGAAAGTAAAATAATGCTTGTGTTGTTTGAATAATAATCAAAATTGCCTTGAAAAGGTCTCAATAGGACGAGCAATCAAAATTGACATGCTTTTTGCCCTATTTCTAGAAATATGTTTCTTTCTAACTTGATCATAGTCCTAATCTAATGAAATAAACTCAGAGTGAAGAAAGCTGAAATTCATTTATTTGTTATTAGGTATCATATGACAAAATGGAAATAAAAAATAAGGGAAAATGTATACTGTGCTAACTAAAAAAATGAAACCACACATTTTGTTTAATTTGGCTTTTCACGACCAATGGTAGTTTTGTCATATGCAAACATAAGGTCTTGAATTCCCCCTTCTTGTGTGGCTGCTCCTGTCTTTTTTCTTGATTAACAAAAAGGTTTTTGAAAATTCGGGAAAACGCTCGTGTGTCACACCATTACATTACAATTGAATGAATTTAAGATATTAATATTTAATAGAAGCATGTTCAACTGAGGAAGTATACATTTTTGAGAAGATTAATGTCTGCAATAAAACTTTGCCAAAATAAAGTATGTGGTTTTACTTGAAAGGAAAGATTAATAAGTCTTCAGCTTAACAAACGTCCTACCTTTATTGAATTTCTTTAGTCAAGAGAATTAAAATCAAATTGCACCAAATATTTGTGAAGGACATTTACAAAACCAAATGTTGATATTCTCAAGGAGTTCTCTATTTCATTTTCTTTAGTCTCATTTAACCTTCATAATCATAAATATTTCGGGAAACCACATTAAGCACAATAAAATCTTAAAAAAGGAAATTAATGGTTCAAGTTGCTATAGATCAAATACAGACATACTAAGTAAACTCTTAATCTAAGAGGGTCAATTTTGTTTGATGTGTTACTGACAGCCAAAAACAGTATGTTCATAATCTGTGAACACATGTTCTTTCGTTTGAAACTGACCTGTTTTTCAAAGGAGAAAATCTTCAAAGTTCATGTAAGACATTTTGTTCCAAATAATATATTATTCAAAGTGCCACTCAGTTTCTTTATTCTTTTCTTTTCAAACATTTGACAGCCTTTTGGTCTATTAAGTTTGCATGTTTCATTTTTGTTGTGTCATGAGGCTCTAATTATTATTGAACAGCAGTGGAAAAGTAATTGAAGTTTAGTCCAAACTTATAAAATGTAAAGGCTGTGCAAGGAACAAGTAAAACAAATCAGACAAGTTTCGTAAAGTCAACACTTATAAAAGATCTTTCTTTTATTGGAAGGGCAACATTTTATTTTATTTTATTCCATTTTATTTGAACACCAGGGTGAAAACAAAAAGAATTGCTTGCAATCGATCATAAACAGTTCAGAATTGAGTGAAATCGTACGCAGCATCACTTTCATTCGCCAAAGCATCCCTCGTCTGATCGAAAACATATTTTCCCCAGATTTTCTTCCCTTCTTTTTTTCAAGCACTTCCTCGATGCAGCATCAATAATCTTTCTCCTCCTCCTTCTTACATCTCCTTTCAACTTTCTTCTCCAATAAGAAGCAATGACGTAACTTTCTTTCAACTTTCTTAGCCAATTAAAGAGCCTATCTTACAAGAAAAAGACTTTCAAGTCTGCAGAGAAGGGAAAAGGTGCAAAAATAGAAGAGAAAAATAAAGAAAAATCCGCCAATGAAATAAAAGCAAGTCTTCGAAGTCTAATTTTTTTCTTTTTACTGTTCTTACCAAATGAAATAAAAAAGGTCAATAAAGAAATAAAAATAACTTCTCTAGCAAGCTTCGCGTTTCTTCTCTTTTTCTCCGCAAACAAAATTAGATCGTTGCAGATATATTTGAAGAAAAACCAGAGCAATAAAAAGGCCAGATAGAGCGAAAAATAAAGAAAGTTTTATTTTATATATTTTTTTGCCTCATTGTTCTAGAGAGACATGCCTAGAAAGCTAACACAAGGATTAAGTAATCAAGATAGCCTTCGAACCAAACAGGGATGGAAAATGATTCCAAGACTTTCAGGAATTCCATTGAAATCCCACTTGAAAGTTCTTGGATCATACACATTTAAATTCGAAATATTTCAGAACGCAAATAATTAAAACAAATTTGAAAATGTCCAATCAGAGATACATAAGATTTTTTAGGTGTTTCATCAGTCAAGAAAGATTGAAAAAATCCTGATCTGCGTTGAGAATTTTATAAAATATAAAATCCTGTGCACTCATTCTCTCTCATTCTAAATTGTCTTTATCTTAATGACCTTTTTCTCCTTCTCTTTCTTCTTCTTGTGCTATGGTCTTAAGTAAATAACACCCAGAATTCTCCAGAAAACAAGATTGCTTTTCGTCATTAAGACCTCAGACGGAGAAATGAGCCTTTCCAAATGTTGCAAAATGGACGTTCAAATTAGGTTTTGCATGTGTGGGTGAGTGTGCAAGAATGATTTCACAATTTCTTTGATAATTACTTTTTAAAAATTGAAGACTTAATTTGTGATAGGAGGAGGATTTACATAATTACTATAATTATTTGTTTTATGAAGTTTTGCTTAATTGTAAGGTTTTCATCAAGATTAGGAGAACAAATTGCAAGTAAAGTTTGTGCAAAAGTTTAATTTTCAAGAAGTTTAAGTTAAAACTTGCAACAAATATTGAATCAAAATTGCTTCTTCCAATCCATTTTTACATAAATTTTTGGCCTTGTATTATAAATTCAAAGAATAATGTTTAAGTAATGACACAGAGGAAGTGATCATTACAGCTATTTATCATCCATTTTCTGGGAAATGTCACACTTAAAAGTAACTAAAGTAGAAAGGAAAATGAGGTAGCTCAAAAATCTTTTAAGATTATGTTTTGGTAATGTTGAGAAAATGGAGCTATAAGTTTTGAGATTATGTGAAAATGCAATATCTAAACTCAAGTTTAAGATAGGGGTATACTTCTTTTTGACAGTGAACATTTTCTTTTAGTAAATATAAAAATTAGAAGTTTCCAAATATCACAAGATCTGAATAATTTCAAAAGTCATTCTGGTCACCTCAAATAAAGAAAAGTAACAACTTTCCTCCTTATCGTTCACAGTCTTGAGTAAATACAGTCTTTAATCATGATCCATCTAAGGTAGGCTTTCTGCCACTCTGCTGCTTCAATGGATTCTATTGTATGGTCTTTGTGGTCTTCAAGAAAGTGGACTTTAGCAATAAACTGAATGACCCAAGATAAAACCATTAAGACAAGAAAGAGAAACTGTTGCTTGTCAAACCTCATTCTTGTGTCTTTCACATTTCCCCTATTTACAGGATTTCTTTAAAGAAATCGAGAAAAAAATAATCTCCAAAAATCTTTTCAAAATTAGGAAAAGTAACCTTGAAGCAATTTTCTAAAATTTATCAGGAAAAACATGTGAAAAATTTGAAAAGTTTTGCTCTTCTTATCCTCAAAAATATTTGACTTCGTCTATCTCCTTGAAAAATCAGGTAATTTTTCTTAAAAAATGTAAAGAACAAATCCAAAAGCTAGTTCTTCTCTAAGGAACTATACTCAAAAATCCTGTGCTCTGCTGATTTGAGTGCTTGCGCTCATAAACCTGGATCTCTCACAATAATGCTTTTGGTGTTTAGGGTACAAATTGTTCTTCTTGTGTAAATCTTCTTATATTGAAAAAGGAAAAGAAAATGAAAAAGCCAAGACAAACAACTTTCTAAAGGGATACTTGATTGGGGTTTGGGAAGAGTCATAGCAGAAAACTCAAATCATTGAGGGTTCAGTAAATCTGAGGTGTATTTTCAGCATCTCTATTTATGAAATTGGATAATAGAGCTCTATCTGATCTAGTTTGACGTTCTAAAAATTAAATTTTCCAAATTTCTAACAAAAATATTTATCAAAATTAGGAAAAGCCATCAGAATTAAAAAATTGGGTCATTTTCAGAAACTCTTTTAGAATTTTTAAAAATTTCAAACGCAATTTTTTTTCTGGAGACCTAAAACTAACTCCTTGCAAGACTAGATAATGGTCTTATGAATGTGCAACATGCACTTAGCCCTGAATTAAAAAAGTAACTATCGAGTTTGGATTTTGGGTGGGAACCATTTTCTTGACACAAAAAGATCTTTTCTTTCAATAGCTTTCAATTGGGTTCATTAAAATGAAGTGTGTTAGAAACATGAAGGAATACTTTATAGACACATTAAGTGCCCACATGTTTGCATTATAATACATTAGAATAAAAAAGGAATTGCCAATTTCTTTCAAATTATAGATTAGAAGTGTTAAATTTTTTAGGTATTACATGCAACTTAGAGATTAATCACGACAAAATAAGTCATTGAATGATTTCTCCAAAATTGAATGAAAATATTGCTAAGTACGATTTCTTCAACGAAAGGCTTGTTGCATGTTGCTCTACAAGTAAACGTAAATATTCAATAGATGATTACATAAAACTTAAAGATTAATCACAAGATGAGCCAATTTCTCCAAAATTGAATAAAAATAATGCACTTACAAAAATGTTGCTGAAAATATGAAAAGTAAAATGTCGTTTTAACACATGAAACAGAGGAAGTATTTTTTCACCTCAACTTTTTTCCTTTTCTCATTATTTTTCTGGGAAATCAAAGACAATCACGATAATATGTAAGTAATTATTGGTTATCTTAATGAAGACATTAGAAGCAGTAAGGTTTCATCAATTGCACACAATAGGAAGAAAATTATTCATAAAGCATTAATGATTCCGAAGGATACTTCAGCAACAAAAAGAAGCGTAACCTCAAAATGGGAGATTCTGAAAGTCATTATTAGACAATAATATTTTCACCATATTACATTACTATTTTGGTACTTCCTCTGTTTTGAAATATGGTAGAGAATTAATAAGAACAATTATATTTTTGACGAATGAACAGAGGAAGTATTTTATCAAGTGTGTATATAAGAATACATTTTAGGGGAACCAAAGCACGCGACATGTAAGAAATATTATGAATAATCGATCATAAATTCTTTCCTTCTATCTGTCCAAGAGCATAATCGACCTTTATTCATTTTTCAATGAGAAGACAGTATGTTCAAAAATTGTTTGTTTTCATTGTAAACGCAAAAAGACCCAATCAATTCAAAGGCTGAAAAGTGCCTTTAGAAGTGATGAATGATACCAAAAACGATTTCATTTCATTATTCACACGTTGCGTTTTTGCGTAATTCTAGCCACATATTGAAAGTTGGTCTTTATTTGTGACAATTGTAAATGAAACCATTGAAAGTTAAATGCATTCAAATGAGTTATTTTGGGTGTGTTATTCACATGATTGTCTAAAGAACTTTCCTCTCACTTCATTTTCATGATCAGTCTGTGACCAATTTGCACACACAAACCCCAATAGGGTGTACGATAAGAGATGAACCCAAATAGGGTGTACAATTCGAGAGAGAAATGATGGAGACAATGATTATCGATCAGGGGTTTGCTTGCATGATATGAGGAAGTGGTATCATGATGACACTAACCAGAATAATTGAGAATTAAGATTAGAAAAAAGGGAGGGGAAACAGATATAGTGAGGCATTGTTATATTTGGGGAACAGATATCAACAATAACAACAACAACAAAGCTTAGCAAAATTGGATCAATTCCGTTTTGGAACACAGTCGATGTTATGAGACAATACTTACAGGGTGAAATGAGAAAAAAGAAATATATATCAAAAAATCATTGTCTCCTTATTCAAAGATTAAGAAAAAATAGGGTGAAGAAGGGTAAGAAGCAACATGATTGGGTGAAAACAACAAAAAGTTCGTAAAAACTCTTATATTTTTGTTCTATAATGTTACTTTTATCCCCATTTGATACATGATTAGAACAAAAATGGTTTTTGTTCATGGAAAGCATTCTGACTCACCCCATCCATATGCAACATGGGAAAGTAATATTGATAAATATAAAGTGTTACTAATCCGTGGGAACGGTATATAAGATACACATGAGATTATCTCTGATTGGATAATATAGATTGAAAAACTTGGGAAAAAGAAAAAATACTTCCTCCGGAACAAAGCATATAACTCAAGATTTTCTATTATTAATATTCAATTAAAACTTTTGGAATATTTAAGGAAATATTTACATGCAACCAAGAAATGATTTCTTTGAGTAATGCTTTCTTTCAAAGATGAAATGCTTTTTTCTTTTCTTTATTTTAGCACACAATATAATATTGTGCAAAAGCTGGCAAAAAGTGCAGAAGAGCTTTTTAAGTTTTGAGATAAGAGTCTGCTTAGTCTTATCTGATCTTTTTTCTATTTCTCTAGAAGGTTCCCAGATTGTTGCTTGGCCTGTTCTTTTGAAGGTAGTTAGTCGATAATTTATTGAGAAAAGGTGTTTGGAAATGACTTGGAAAGTGGAGAAAGTTGTCTTTTTAGAGAAAAACAAAAAATAAGAAACACATCTTTTTATTCAAATAAGAAAGGTGGCAAAATAGTCTTAATGTTAAGAATATAATAAAAAAAGCATTGTTTGAATTTGCTTCAATGAGAAGAGGAAGCAACTACGTATGATTAAAATAATCAAAATAAAATCTGTAAAATCACGCACTTTAAAATATATGAGTCATATCAAGCTAAGTGCAAAAAGATGTTTCTATTTTTGCAAATGTCTCTATTTAATTTTAAAGACTGCAATAAAAATTGTGCAAAAAGAGAGAGCAAAGCGTCTTTTCTCCACAAAATAAATGTACTTAAAAGTGTCACCATTAGCCTTCATTAGTAAGAAATGTGTAATCTCCAAAGACTTTCAGGAGTGTAATCAGTACCTTTTCATATTTTACACTCCTGAAAGTCTTTGGAGGAAACACAAATCTAGATATGGATCGATGTGCAAAATGATAAAATACGAAGACGAAAAGACCTTCAGAGTTGAAGGCTTCTCTAATTACACCAATTGATGTGCTAGGAAGAACTAAAATCAAGAGTACAAATACTGTTCATTCCAAAAAGAGCCTCCAGATTAGATTTTTTCCTATTTCTGTACCACCCAAAACACAATTATGCAAAAATTTTGCATCAATGGTAATGAAGTGTTTTTGGAGACTTTGTCCAAAAATTCAGAAAACAGTTTGAATTTCAGAGGACAAATTACAATCATTTTGTGAAAGTTCCACTCACAATTATTGCTGAAAGGATCTTTGCCAGCTTTTCTCTTTAGAGCTTTGTCTTGCAAGCCCTAACTGTGATAAAAGTCTTTGTTTTTGTCTCCTGTGCTGTCTTTTGTTCCAAGTAGAGAGAGAAAAGATACTTCTAATGATTAATGTTTAAGATAAGTAACCTGGCTTAGCCTTCAAGCAATGTTGCCAAAACAGGATTTTATATCAATTATTGAATACTACAAAGAATGCCAGGAAGGCTAACATTGATTGATTACTCTCCTTAAAATCTTGGAGATTACACAATGTTATGAAAAAAGAGAAAATTGAATAGTTGAAGAAATTAGCTCAAATAGTAATAAATTTGTAATTGGGTAAACGATTTGCAAAAGTAAGAAGTAGAATTTTGATTGAAAGGGCCTTTTATCAAACAATTGAAGCTTTGACAAGATGTTAATCAGTTTGCAATGAAACGTAATTAACATAAAAATCCTGGCAACTCTCGGCTCATTTGTTTTTAAAGCTTAACAATCTAAACACTTGTCTCTATCTCTTTCTTTTCTTCCTTTGCTTCTTTGTATTATTCAAAAGAGAGTTGTAGAGAAACAGATCTTTTACAAAGTGGCCTTCTCTCCTTCCTTACAAGGCTTGCTTGCCTCTCTCCAAGCAGTCTTGTGATAGTCATAAAAGTTAGCTGGAGTGAAAAGAGCAATTATCAGGGTGCCATTATCTATTCATCAAAAGGAGAAAAAGAAGGCTGGAAGTACTTTTGAGAAAGGAAGAAAAATGGGAAGAAAGATGACAACTATGAAAAGGAAAAGGTGTTTGCAATCATACTCAAGAATGTTAAAGAGAGGAAAATTCCAATTTGAAATAATTTGATATTTGCAGAAATATTTTACTATCAATCCATTCCGATATCAAAATTTGTTTTTTTACTTTCCAAGAATACAGATGAAAAAAATTCATGGAAAACTTTATATTCTTTGACTTCATCTTACGATTATTGAAAATTTTACTTTTTTTAGACAATTTTTCCTTTTTTCGATTTCCTAACTTTAACTGCCTTGAGATACTTTTTCACGAATTTTGAAACAAAGATACTATATAATCCGCTTCCTCTGTCAAGTTTATTAAAAATCTAAAATTAGTACAAAAAATATCAATTTCAAAACACTTGAACGCTTTAAAATAAAATTTATTGACAATAACTCGTGAACTGATTCATTGTACTTGAAACGTCCAAAAAATCAACTCTGCAGATGTTTAAATCTGGTGCTTAGAAAAAATCCTTTTGTTCTTAATTTTTTCCCATTTTCAGAGCTTAACAATCAAAAGTATATTTCAAATGCATTTTTCATCTTTCAAGGTATTAGTTGAATTTCATATTTTATCTAAATATGTTTCAGAATTTTAATATTTTACTTTTACATGCAAGAGAAAAATATTTTTTTTGTAGAAATTAAATTTGTTTTAGAGTAATGCCGGGGTATAACAAAATAGTGGTAATACTAAGCCCACTTGTAAAATAGTATATTTATTGCCTTACAAATGTCTTACAATAAATCATTAATTGGATCTCGATAAGATCTCAGCATTGAATCCTTGTTTGTTTCAATAATGATAATTTAACATCTGCCATTATTTCCATCTCATCATTTCCTTCTAAAGGCAACCTTTTCTTGGCTAGGTTTCTTCTCAACTTTCAAAAAAACACCTTTTCTTATCTTTATATGTCGATAACAAGAACTAGTCTCCCTTCTCATAATTGTAACTTTTTTGTATGGCATTTTTATCTTTTTACAAAAAATATTGCTGAAATATTTACAAGAAAGAGAATCGTCGTCACAAAATTTACATAAAAGAGGCTTTGCTCACTTTTCTTAGAATTTCCATTTATTTGAAACGTAAAATCTTTGAAAACAAAGAACAAGAAGAACCTTCAGCTTCATTGGATAAGGCCAAGGAATTATCATAAAACACTTGTGATCAATAATGATAAAGCATGTAAGAAATTGTCTTTGTGAAAGATGAACCTCTAAGAATCAATGTTATTTCCTCCGTCTCAAATAGGCATTTGATTAATTAAGTAAAGTTTTGAATCTTAGAATCTCAAATGCTGATTATTCAGTTAGCTCTTAGAAACTTATTTGAAAACCTCCTGATTTTCAAAAGTAATTTGTAACATTTCGTGATTAATTATTCTTAAAATGCAAATTAATGTCTTGTCAAGTTGCGTTAAATTCCCTTTCTATTTCTTTCTTCTCTTTTAAATTATCTTCTTCCCTATAATTAGTGTTTTCTTCTTCTCCTTCTTCCAAGTTAAATTTCTTTTCTTTTCTCTACAGCAGTCAATTTTAATTCTAAATTCTAATTCCAAAGTGCAATGACAATGGTTTTAAACTTCAGGCAAGCAAGGAAAGTGAGTGAGAATCATTAACTTTAAAATTTAAAAAGTCACAAGTCTTAAAGAAGAAGAAGGAAACTAAAAACCATTTAAAATTGAACAATTTTCAAACAAGTTTCACTTTCTGTAGTCCATTTTCTGGATTGGAATGCAGTGAAAAAAGCATTCATTGAAAAGAGAGAAAGAAGCCAAAATAATTGAAGCGAATCAGTCATAAGAAATTATCTCTCTCCAGCTTGAAATTTATGACCAAAACCACATTTGTTTTTGCCTTTAAATTTCAGTCAAGACTCAATTACAATTTTCATTTCATTTTCTACGTAATGATGTGTAATTCATGAAGACTGAACTACTGCTTCCTTGTACTTTGCTTGCAAATGTTATATACTACATGTGTATCAATTTCTTTTTATTTCTCTACGGTGGTTGACTTTTCTGGATTATTGTGTCTTGTGCTAGTAATTGCACAATAAACGTGGAAGAAAAGATAAATTTCAATGCTAAAGTATTCAAAGGAAGTGACAGATTTTCAAATATCTTGTAACAACATTGAATGCTTGTCTCCTTCTTCTTTTTACTAGACTCATGCTTCAGATGCTCACCAAGCTGTGTTTGGTTGATTTTACTTTACAGAAAACCATTGGTATTGCATGGTTGGACAACCATTTCGACTTCATTTCTTCAATTCTAGCTCTCTTTCAAATGATGATCATGTATTATTATTATGTCTTAGTAGGTCTCTGGAGCATTTCTTTCCCTTTCATCCTCAATGAAACGAAGTTTGTCAAGTCCATTCTCTATTGTCAATGAAAAGGGAACTTGGAACGTGGACGAATTTAAGACAGGAATTTGCATGAAAATCTTATTTGAATTTTTAAAACTTTTGAAGCAAATTCAAGAAAGAGGATTGTTATAATCCCTGTGATGTCTTTTGTTGGTCATTCAAGCAACTCACAATTTGATGTGATCAAGTAAACTGATTCTCTTTCAGATTCAATTGATTAAATCAGATTTACCTATTCATTTTGCATTTGAGTTGTGGGAATTTTCAAACTTTATTTCTTTTCCTTTTTCTATTCAAATATTCTTCCCTCAAAAAAGTTAAGTAGCAGGGTAGTCTTGAAATGATTGGATTAAATTCTTTTTTCACAATGAGTTGAGCAAAGTTCAATTTGCAAGTTAAAAGTTGATCCAGGATTTTCAAAAGTGAATTTAAGCTCCCCTTATAACCAAGAAATAAAACCATGTTATTGAAAGGGGGCTTAAGGAGGTTAAAATTCGCATGATTCCTTTATTTCCAAATCTTTGAATGTAGATTTTTTTTGCAAATTTTCTCATTTTTTGTTCCAAATGCACCAGCCTCTTATTTGATTTCTTTTGATTTCAATTAGATGTTACAAATAAAAACGAAATCATGAAAAAGAAAAGAAAAGACCTTTTCTTTTCAAAGAAATAAGATTCTAATTAATTTGTGAGAAAATCTCTCAGAGCTCAGTTTCACAATTTTTTCCTTTCTGTTTTTTTGCTTAATTGGCAGGTTTTTGTTCTGAGTGAATAGCAAAACTTCAAGGAAAACTTGATCTGAATTCTCTAACTTGACTCTTTTGATTATTTTTGTTCACCTTTAAATCATGAAATTGTTTAATTTCGTGAGAAAAATGCAAAGATGGTTTCGATTTCTTTTTCAGATCGAAAGAAAACTATTACAATTAAAACTTGTTCTTTTTCAAAATTAAAAGTATGTTTGCTGAAAGGATAATTGAATACCTTGTGAGATACAAATTTCATTTTTGACATTAAATATTCAATTGAATAATTTATCTTGAGAAAATTTTGTCAAGAAGTCGAAACATGACACAACATCGTACTTAGATTTTAAAGAAAATAAATTCAATACAAATTTCCCTTTCAATTGCTCAGAAAATGCAAGTTTGCGAGTTTCTTAATCGCTGACAATTTAAGGTCGCGAGTCATTTCCCGTAAAAATTTCCTTCATCTTTTCTAAAGAAAATTTGGGAAAATTTCTCATGAACATGTCAAATTGCGAGTTATTGATCTTGAGTTCCTATACAATTTACATAGACAGATATTTCTTTTACATTTTCAATAAGGCAGGACACGAAATACGTCTTTGAAAATCTTTTGTTGGTTGAGAAATGGGAAAAAAGAAGTTTTTATTTTGGTCAAGGTATTTCTTGTAATCATTCAAAAGATATTGGAATATAATCCGATATGAATAGAGAAATGTTTTCAATAAATATTTCATTTTGATCGAATGTGATTTATTATTGAGATTGAAACTTGAATTTATTCAAATATGAGAAAAATTACCTTCTTCAAATAAGTAACTTTACAAAAATTGGATCATTGAATCAATTTTGAACATGGTTCATTACTTGCCATGGGAGCAATTTTGTCTCAACATTTCAGATAATATTTGTTCATTTACACCAAGGTCGTTTTTCAAAAGTCATGCTCAATAACAAAATTATCCATTTTCTTTAAAAAGAATAAAGTTAAATTGTGAAAAATGGTCTTTTTGCAAAAACATGCTTTTTGCGTGTTATTCAAGACTTAAAAGTACTTCATCAATTATTCATATAAATAAACTTTACTCTATACAGAATACATATTCATTGAATCTTATTTTGGTTGAGTAATATTTGAAGGAAAACAGCAAAGTTTTTATTTGACTTATATCTAACTTAATCAACTTCAAACTTTTGCCCACGTTCAGTTAGTAAGATAATATGAATATCACATTGAATTATAAAGGTCTCATGAATAATAAAGTTGTGTCTTATCCAAGTCTATCCAAAGATACACTTTTTTGAAAACTTTATATCAAAAGGAGGCTGATTTTCTTTGTCTGAAGCAGCAAAATAAACAGGAAATTTGACGATTTTAAATCATTAGTATTGAGAAGATGAAAAATTCAAAAGTAAGAAAATGTTTACTTACTTGATAATGAGAATGGCATAGATGAGTGAACCCTTTCGAAATCTTCTTGTGCTTGTTCCAGAGCTGCTCTATCGGAATCTCTAAATCTATCCGGACTTCCATTTCTGGAGAACTGATGATGGAAAGCAGCCGGATGGAGGGACAGGGGCGAATCTCTGTCGGAGTCAGCCCCACCCCCACCGGAGATGGTTTTGCCTCTGGTGGGTGTCTCGGATGGTGGGGGAGGTGATGCCCCGCTCGAGAGGGGTGTGTTGGATTTACGATTGGCGGCTGCTTGTGCGGCTTGCTGGTGGGCGGCTGCCACTTGGGCTGCTTGGGCAGCTGCGGCTTGGGCGTAGAAGGGATTTGCGAAGGGCATAAAGTCAAGACCGGGATTGGGGAGTCCAGCAATGGAGGTAGGGAGACCTGCTGGAGCCAAAAGACCAGCTCCAGGCATACCAGGAAATAATGGACGTGGTGTGGGTGAGTCAGGACTTCCTCCAGGTGCTCCTGGGGCTCCAGGTATCTTAGCACCAGGAGTTAAAAATGGTAATGGACCTCCGAATTGTTTGTGCAAATCAGCTAATGGTTCACCCAGAACTCTGCTCATTGTGCGTGGTGTAATTCTGGTGTCGGTGACCTTATGACGTTTCTGCTTCTTGGGAGTCACCACCAGACTCAAAGCCTCATCCTGTTCGGGCATATTACCATCAGAATCATCATCTTGCAACTCAACACTTCTCGTATCACTTCTACTGCTTGGGGTGGTAGCTTTCATCGGTGCAGCGATTTCAGCTGTGGTGATGAGTCCCGGTGCGGGTCTCAAAGCCGGTGGGAGTGGCAAAGCACTAGCCTGGGTGGTCTGCGTTTGAATCCCGCTGGTGGGTGTGGTGTTGATGCTATTGCTCACCGAGAGTGGACTGGCCATCGACAAAGGATTTGACGATATCCTGGGAGCTGCTCTATCACGGACTTGCGGGGCTCTTCCACTCGAATGTGGGGTGTTATTGGAACTTACTGCATTTGGTGCTTTGTTCTTATTCATAGCTGCCTGAACTTTGCTGAAAGGATCTTCGGGATGCATGGGCTTAATTGGACCGTTGTGTTGCTGCAAAAGATTTTCACGTCGCGTTTGCATAAATCGAGTGACGATCGAATCGATGATGACCACCAAGGAAGCTGTGATTTCAGTCTTAAGAATATCTGCCAATGGGACGAGTTCAGGATTGATTTGACTTAGTTTCTCGGCAATGTCATTGCTCTTCAGAATGGTGTCGTTCAAAATTTCTTTAGTGATCGCTTCTTTGGTCAGTTTGTCTTGCTGCTCTAATAAAAACTTGCGGGCGATTTCCATGTACTGCGCGGGTGAAACGTGTTCTCTAATACCTGGAGGTGGAGGAGGAAAACCTGGAGGTAAACCTCCATTAATAAACGGATTACCTCCAAATGGAGGCATACGACGAAGGTTGTTATCAATGTCTTTATTCGCCAAAAGTTCATCTGTCTTTCTCAATGAAAGATCAATTCTATCACTGTTGTCCTTAGGTGCACTTGGAGGTGCATTTTCATCATTATCAGGTCTTTTACCAGCAATGACTTCACGATTGAAACGAGCAATTTGGTCTTGCATGTTTTTCAACTGATTATCAAAATTGATTTCTCTCTTTTTCTTTTGTTCGGGTTCGTCTGATTTCTCAGCGATATCATCTACAGAAATATCTTCATTATCATCTTTGTTATTCGATTTGTTTTCTTCATTCTCAGATTTGCTTGAAGGACTAATTTGTGCATCTCCGTGCTGTTGGGGTTGGTACAATTTCCTCTTTTTGCAGCCGTTGATAAGTGCCGCATTGGCATTGCCGGAATTGTTATTCGGCAACGGCGAACTCTGTCTTTGCATCGATGAAATAATGTTCTCCAATCGCGACTGTTTGTGATCTTTACCCGAGGAAGTCGATAGCCCCGCATCCGAAGAGGGTGATTTGGGTGATGCGGTGTTCATATTCATGAGCTCTGCCTCACTACCGCTCTGCACGGAACTGGATCTCGGATTCGATGCTTGTTTCAGATCCATGGGTTCAACATCGTCATCACCAACATTACTGTGATTATCATTATCATGTGGCGACTCTGGTTCTGAACTTTCTGCATCAATATTAGCATTAGCATGCACGTTTGAAGCTGACATGTTCATAGCCATTTCTTGACGAACTTTCAATAGATTCATAATTGTTGCAGCCGCAGATTCTTTTAAATCGTTATTGTTGTGCGATTGCCTGCCGGCTGAAAAGTCTCTGGGTCCCGTAGCACTGTGACCGTTAGTCAATAAACCGAGTCCCTGCTCCATTATTTGGCGATAATGAGGAGCAGTTTGTGGAAGAGGAGGAAAATTACTCGTAGGAGGAAATCTTGAAGGATTTAGATTAAAATCACTGCGAAAATTTAAATGCTGTTGTTGTTGTTGTTGGTTATGTAATGCTGCTAGGGCAAGTTTGTTTTGTAAGATATCTCTCAGAAAGAATCTCTGTCTAGCATTGGCATTGTTAAACTGATGTGGCAAAAGTCCACCTTGGTGTGGAAACGGGCCTGGCAAATGCTGTGGAAATGGTGCTGGAAACTGATGTCTCGGTGGAAAAGTATTATTAAAATACTGCACTTCACGATTATTCAGTTCACTAATCTTATTATTCAAATGACTATTACTACTACTATGATTGTTCGAACTTTGACGTATTGATTCACTGCTATTAATATTATTATTATTGCAACTACTTGTTGCTGAAGAAGAAGCACTCAAAATTTGCACTGATGATGAAGCACTGTTACAAGAACTAGTTGTGGAAGAAGATTTTTGCTCATTTGAAGTAGCCGAATCAACAATAATATCTTCTTCAAGACTATTAATCAATGAAGAATTATTGCCTGGCTTTGAAATCGAATTGGAAACTACTGCTGAAGAAGAATTTTTTATTTCAGAATGATCTGAAATATTTTCTGTCAACAGTACGTCCGATTCATTCGAGTCTAAATCTCCAAGTGCCTGCTTCTGCTTCTTTCTTTTTTCTTGTTCTCCTTCTTCTCCTTCTTGCTGTTCCTCAGCAGTATTAGCAGCAGCAGCAGTAATATTACGACCACTTGCAGGACAATCTAATTGTATCGTATTATTCGTATTCTTCCTTTCATCATCATCACCACCACCACCATCACCCAAAGCAGTGGAACTCGAACCCTCTTCTTCTTCTTCCTTAGCACCTTTTTGTACAACTTCACCCGAGGAAGCAGCAGCACAATCCTTGTTGTTGTTGTTGTTGTTCTCTGTTTCTTTTTCTTCTTCTACTTCCACCTCTACAGTAGCATTAGAGGCATTGCGCGCCTTACTCTCATCAACGTTATTTCGTTCAACATCTGCTTTTTCAGTCTCATCTTGTTCTTGTTCTTCTTCTGCTCCTTCTTCTAAACGGGTCACCGAAGAACAAGAAGCACTTTGTGCTTTACTCTCTTCACCCTGCTTCTTCGTTTCTTCTTCTTCTTCCTCCTTCTCTTCATTTTGCTCTCGTTTCTTTCCCTCCAAATCCACTTCACATTCTTCTTTCCCTTCTCCTTCATCATTATCAATTTTCTCTTTGTCGGCATTTGCTACGTTCATTTGTGAATTGGACTCCTCATTGCTGTGTAGACTCTTTTCAATGCTCATATCATCGTCACTCTCGTTCTCTGCCTCATTGATTGCGCTCTGAACTGCCAAAGCAACTGCCGATATTTCCTCATCATCGGCATTCTCCTCTTCGGGAGCTATCATCACTCTTTTGGCTCGATTCAAAATATTACCGCCAACAACTGCTTCTGTTAATACTGAATCTGACAAACAATTAGTATTGTTTTTGTTATTATTTTCAAATTCGAAATTATTTTTGTTCTGATTTAAAAGCATTTGAGCCCTTTGTAGCGCGACCGCGGCAGCCATATTACTGAAATGGCCATACGGATTTTGTAGGTGAGACGGTGGGAAATTACCACTTCCATGTGGTAAATTACCATTACCTTGTGGTAACACATTACCGCCTTGAGGATCACTTCTTTGTGGAGGTGCTGGAAATCGATGCACTGTGGTAAGAGGTCTGCCTGGAAATGAGGCTGTTGCAGTATGTTGAGGTGATGGATGTAAAGCAGGTGGACCATTTTGTTGCACATTTGGTGGTCCACTACCACTCATTAATGGTCCAAATGGTCCATGCGGATGATTAAATGAACTAACACTAGAACCGTTTTGATGCAAAAGTCTATTTTGATGATTTTGTGGAAAACTTTGATTATTATTCTCTGAATTTTGACTATTTTGATTTGCAGCAGCCATGGCAGCTGCAGCTGCAAATGGACCAAAATGCATTCCTGCTGCACGATAGAAATGCCTGGGTCCATGTGGTCCACTGTGAGGTGGGGGTGGGGGCAACATATTTGGTCCACAATGCGATCGAACACCTGAATGTTGTTGTTGCTGTTGATGTCTGTGAGCTAAAGAGCGACAGTTGTGTTCGAAACATTTTATGGAACATGTTTTAAAACGTTTGTTGTATGAAAATGAAATGAAACATTTGATTAAAAAAGTTTGGGATCATATGTTGAGATTTGTACTTGGCCAAACAGGAAGTTCATTAAAACCACCAATATTAATAATACAGTTTTCATCAACTTAATGAGACCTTATCAAAAAAGTCAGGGTAGTTTTGGAAACAAGAGATTCTGCAATTTTCAAAAATACCCAAACACTTTTTAAAAGTTTTCATGAGGTTGGTGAAAACTCAAGATTAAAATAGGTGATTTTGATGAACTTCTTGTTGAGCCAAGTTCGTCAGGACGGAGTAGTATAAAACAAAGGTTTGTGTTGTGGAAACAAATGTTTAACAAAATGTTTCAAAAAATGTTTCGAGGTCAGCTGTCGCACCTAACAGAGCATTCATGCGGCTCTGATGATGATGGTGATGATGCAAATTCGCCCCGCCGGGAGCATTAGCAGTATTTCCGGAAACACCCGGAGCCGCACAAAACTGTTGACTGTGGTGTTGCGAATTTCTAAAACTAAATCCCGGAATGCTTGAATACGAGTTTCTCGGTTCTCCTGCATCCACTCTCTGTCTGACTCTTCTCCGTGCTCTCAAACAAGGCCTTCCTAATGTAGATGATGATGCAGAAGCGTTGTTGCTATTATTTTCAGGCCTTGAATGGTGATTTGGATTTGAATTATTATTGTTACTCATTACATTTGAATGTTCGGGACTTGCAATGGAATTTGTATTTGAATTTGTTCTTAAAACTGATGAGGCTGAATGATGGAGACCATTGTTGTTGTCATTTACGCTGATGTCATGATGAAGGCTGGTGTCTCGATTAAAAGGCTGCTCCAAAGATGGTTTTTGGCCTTCGCGACCTTCGAATGGTTGCTGTTGCATTTTCATGTTCTCTGGTCCAAGCATTGCTGCTGAAATAAAAGTTAGAATTACATTTACAAGATAAGCAAAAAATGTAGAAAAATAAAGAATGAGTATGATATGAGGTGCCCCATTGGACTTTTGAAAATGAAACTTGATCAATTTTGTCAAAATGGCTTTTAATCTTTCATTAAAAATGCAGCAATATTCAACCTCACTTTCCTGGTTGTGAAAGATTAGTTGCAGTTACCGTATTCTCCCTTTTATAGCCCCATGGGGTTATAGTGTTTCAGACATTTTTTAGGATGGGGCAATACAAGGGATGG
>JAOWAT010267743.1:0-19763 GCA_028571025.1 Longipedia americana
AACCTGAGCCAAATAAGAAACCAATTCGAGTGATTTTTTTGATATTCTTGGAAGGATATTTAAACCCTAAAAAGCAGAAAGATCAATGGAAAAATACTCTTCTCTTGTTTTTCCCATATATGCTTTATATAGTGTGATTAGCGTTAAAATTTCCTTCGAACCCTTTGTCAATCCCGATTCTATTGCTTTTAGCTTTAGTAGCCCTTGCAACGAGGTGGATCGTTTTATTGAAACTACTATTGATGGAGTCATTTGTATCTGGCTTTCTCAATGATCTTCTTCTGTTTTTATCTTTTGATTTACTGACCATTTAACTCCCATAAACTTCTCGATACTTTTTATTAATGCGATCTTCAGTAGGTTAGAAATTAGAATAGGGACTAACGAAAGCAGAATTGAATTTAGAAGCATCGTACTTTGTGGAGGCAGTTTTCTATTTGAGTGGAACATAATGTCTGCGTTGCCTTTGAGTGATATTTTACTCTGCATTGAGAGTTCTCCGATTTAAGGAATGATGGTATTTTGCTCGGTTTTTTCTTTCGACTTCATCGTGACTGGCGTTATTCCTCCTTGACATTTTGGGTTGACTGATGGCAATTTTTTGCTGAAAAGTTTCTCGAGGATGGGATTGATGCCCAGGATATTGACTGTAAGATGCTGGATAGGAAAAGACGTACTTGATGGTTTTATTTTTCTAATTGGCTAGATAAGGGCGGGGTCAAAGAATTTAGACCCTAAATAAGTCTTGCTGATTCCACCTTCTTTCACTAATTTCTTTAATAACAAATAATATGTAGTGGTTGCGTTGTTATGACGATTTGCTTCAATACATTTTTTAGTAAATTCTGCTTAGAATCCTAGCTAACAGCTTTATTTCAGTACCTTTTCATCAATGGGAATGCGATTATAACCTACTATTATCCCATGACTAAAATTCTACTGAGCACTGCATATACTCCACCATTTATGCCTTCTAATATCCTCAATTCTGAAACGCTTGCTAGGATCCACGGTTAAAATTTTCGATAATAAATCTTTGGCTTCGCTTGACAAATATTTGGGAGCTTTGTATTCCCCCCCTAGTATTTTTTGGTAGAGCTTCGATGTCTAAGGATCCTCAAAAGGAAGACAACCACAGAGCATGGCATAAAGAATGACTCCACAACTCCAAATATCAACTAAAATGGCTTCATACTTGTTCTTTCCTTCAATCATTTAGGGGGCAGCGTAGCATGGTGATCCGCACGCCGTTTTAAGTTTTTATTCTGCGTTAATTCTATGCTACCTTTTCGATAGGTATTGGATAGTCCAAAATCAACGATTCTGACAGAATTATCATAGTCAAGTAGTAAATTTTAAGGCTTTAAGTCCCTGTGTACAATGTTCAGCTGGTGGATATACTAAATTCCTCCTATAATCTGCTGAAATATTTTACAGGCCTCTTCCTAAGGAATTCTAAATTAGATGGAAATTACTTTTTATTTTTGACTATGTGGTCGAAAAGTTCCCCTTTTTACATGTACTCCATTATAAGGAATAATTGCTTGGGTGTTTAAATTATTTAGTATAACTGGATAATACTTGGGTGCCGAATAAGCTTGAGTATGTGAATTTACCTTGAAACTCTCTCTACATCTGCTACATCCACTATCTTCTATTTTTAGAGGATCTTAACAGCCACCTTTTCCCCAGTCAAGGTGTGTATAGCCGCTTTAACTTTCCCAAATGTTCCTTTTCCGAGAGTTTTGCCTTTGTTATTATTTATGTACTAAGAATATAGTTTCCAATTGTTCTTGCCCTGCCGGGATCTAACTCCTTGATTTTTTGTTAATGAACTTAGTTTTGGCTCATACTCCCAATTATACCAATATAATTATTGACATTCTATTCATATGTTCAGATAAAAATCAACACTTGGGGGTACTTTGTCCTAAATTTCGGATAATTATCCGCTTTCTGCAACCTATTCGGGGATTGGAGCCCTAAATTAAAGTTGGTTTTACATAACTAATGAAATTTCGTGCTTTGAAGTTTATATATCCATGTTATTTCTTCCGATATTTTTGATTCCTAGGTTGATTTTTCATATCGAATTCCATAGAGATCAGGAGCAAGCATTTAATTCAGGCATTGCGAACAAGTTGAGTCTATAGTCTTGTTTTCATCTACTTTAAAAAGTACTTACGAACATCGAGCCATGAAATTCTCGGGAAATTCGCTTTTCTTAGAGTTTTCATTGAATTTATTTAATTGTTAGCTTCATAGCATGAACACTTACCTAAATAGAACTTTGCAAGATTCGGAGCTTTAAGTTCAGAAATGCAATCTATAGAAGTGATGTTGTTCCCTGAAATATCCAAAACTTTTAGGAAAGACATTTAAATAGGAGTTAGAATATTCAAAATTCTCACAAAATTATTCTGTTCTGTATCATTTGAGCATTTACTAAGTATCCAAGCATCCGTAAGAGTGACTTTTTCAGTAATCTATGACAGTTTCGACAAGAAAAAAGTCGAAAACTCATTATTAACTTTGTAGTTTTTTTTATTACCCATATACCATGTGACTCTTTCCAAAGCTTCTTATATGTCCGATGTCAAGAAACTCTTCAATTCCGCAATGGAATTGCCTTTTACTTCGGCTTTTCCAATCGAAATTGTTTTGCTGTCCATAAAATCTCTTCGAAAGGTAAAGTAATCAGAACTATATTTGAAATTAATTCAAAGATAGAACTGTGTAAAAGACTTAGAAAGAACTGATTTCTGATAAGGATTAATATTATTTCAAATCCCTCTTCTTAATTTATATATTTCTTAGGTCAAACATCTCCTGAATTCAGTTGGAGATGTGGCAAAAATTGAAATATTTCCGTAATTCGCATATTTTATGATTTATTATGAAAATCAAGATCATCGAAGAAAGGGGAGAGAAGAAAGCTACCATATACTTGGCCGTTCTTACTGGGAAATGGTGAGGCATTTCCCAATAAACTCGTCGAATTAGTTGGAAAGAATCGGTTCTTTTTTATCACAACTTGAATAAAAGGACTCATCAATGGGCTAGAATTCGCAGTTTATGAATTCCACTATTTTTTTCTAGGAAGCATGAATTTTCTTAGCTATAAAGTCATTTTCAGTAAAATTGTATGGGTGAAATTTATTCTATTTGCTGATGCTTCCGGTGGCTAGCTATAAGGCAAGGCATCCAATTTGCCAAATGTCTTTCTTCATCATCATCGACTCATGAGATTATTATTATTCGCATTCATTCTGACTTCCTCCTTTCTGCATTTTTTATGGAAGCAGACTCTAAGGAGGATTATAGTAATTAATAAACATTCCCAAGGTATCTGTGTCTTAAAAAATGTGCCTATCCTTTTTGTCCTTCGTTTCAGTTGTGCCCTATGTGGAAAGATTATTCTTAGACGACTGAGTAGATTCCGATTCATAATCCAAAAGTTCAGTAACTGATCGGTTAAAAGACTGGTTGATCTCTATCTCACTTGTTTCAAGTAGAATTTTCCCAAATCCATTGTGGTAAACTCTATCGATAGTTAAATTATGATGAAATGCCTTCCTGCAATGAATTTGCTTCGTTGCCTCGACAACTTGTTTGACGATTGATTTGACCAGCTATTACTCCAAGTTGCCGAATTAGTCGGTCATTCTCTTAAGATTGGAATTGATTTCCTAAGACAGAACTACATAGTTTTTTTTATTTATTTCGGCCACTCCGTAAATCTCTATAAAATTTGGATGTTTAATGTTCAACATTTTTTTCGTTTCAACTTTGCTCGCTTTAATACCAACTAGAACATCGTTTCCTTTTAAGATTGCCTGGACAAATTCCAAATTATCCTCCTCAGTGTCGTTCTGAATCAGCAGATCTTCGAAATTTACTGTTGAAACAGGTACGTGAGTGGTAGGTAATAGTTTTGGAGGGGATCTAATTGGGGACAATGCGACTTTTTTGCTCATTTTCCTATCTTTAAGTGCCTATTTTGATTCGGTGCATTAAAAAACTTTATTATATGACTCAATGATCATTGCATATGTATTAGGGACTTTGCAGTTGAAGAGGGAAGGGTGTTTATTTTTAGGAGTTTCCTTTGATTTGAGTTCCTCGATGAACTGTTGATTGGTTTACCTCATGAGCTTCATTTTTCTATCCATGGTTTAAACTTTTTTTTTCATGTTGGAATATTGAGGAGTTTTCACTTTAAAAGAGTGATCTTGCTTAGATTTCTAAGCCTTTTATGGTGTTTTCTAGGTTGTGAAAAGGGTGGATTCTTCTTTAAATCCCAAAATTTCCATTATGTTTATTGAAAAAATGTTAATGTGAGCATCTGCAATATTGGAATAGATGATTGATGCTGATAAATTCGAACCTCAGGAATAATATTTTATAATAATATTTTTTAGAATATTTAGATTTATGGATCAGTCAATCAAGGTTTTCACCATTCATAGGTCTCATTCTCCTTGCAATCGTATCCATCTCTGTAAGTTCCTTCTGGGCAAACTGGTAGGCATTCTCCGTAAACCTTCTCATATCCTCCGTAGCATCTGCATTCATACCAGGATGGTTCGTAGAGACTGTTTGGTCCACATCCAACGCAATCTTTCTTTTCATAACTGTAGTATGTGTTCCATTCACGACAGCTCTTGATGCAGTGAGATTGAGTTTTGTAGTCCAATTCATAACCAGATGGGCACACTGAAACACAGTAATCTCCTTCAGGTTTGTATCCATTCCAACATTTGCACTCTCCTGAATAGGATTCGAAGGTGGAGTATGATGGGCATTTGATTATTTTCTCACACTTTCCATATTGCTCTTCGTATCCTTCTCTGCATTTGCATTTGTAAGCTTCATGATCATAGTAAGCATTTTCATAGCATTTTGGAATGCATTTTCCATTATCATCTCTGACCAAGTTGTCCTTACAGATACATTTGTATTTGCTATAGTCGTAAACTTCATAATCGCCACAGACTGGAATGCAGTCTCCGTGAGCATCCTTCTCAAATCCTTCCTTACAAACACATTTGTAAAGCTCATGATTGTAGACCTCGTGCTTTTCACACACTGGAACGCATTTTTCGTAGGAATCCCTCACAAATCCTTCCTTGCAAACACACTTATGTTTGTCATAGTCAACAATTTAGTGCTTTCCACAGTCTGGAATGCATTTTCCATAGCCGTCTCTCACAAATCCTTCCTTGCAAACGCATTTGTGTTGGTCATAGTCGACGACTTCGTGCTTTCCACAGACAGGAATACACTTTCCGTAACCGTCTCTTTCGAATCCTTCCTCGCAAACACACTTATGTTGGGTGTAATCGACAACTTCGTGCTTTCCACAGACGGGAATACACTTTCCATAGCCGTCTCTTTCAAATCCTTCCTTACAAACACACTTGTGCTGATCATAGTCGACAACTTCGTGCTTTCCACAGACGGGAATACACTTTCCATAACTGTCTCTTTCGAATCCTTCCTTACAAACACACTTGTGCTGATCATAGTCGACAACTTCGTGCTTTCCGCAAACAGGGACACAGGCTCCATAAGCATCTCTTTCAAAGCCTTCTGTACAAACACATTTGTATTGCTCATAGCTGTAAACCTCGTGTTTACCACAGCTAGGAATGCAATCTCCATTTGAATCCCTAACGAATCCATCTTTGCAAACACATTTGTAATCTTTGGCTACTTCGTTCTTCTTGCAATCAGGTTGGCATTTTCCATAGGAATCTTTCTTGAACCCATGCTTACAGATGCACTTGTCCCAATCCTTCTAATAGTATGAGTGAGGAGGACAATCTCTCACGCACTCGTATCCCTTTCTAACATATCCGGCTTTACAAGGGGAAACACAGTGTCCATCAATTTTCTAGAATCCACCATAGCATCTGCACTCCTGCCAAGATGGCTCCCAAAGACTATTTTTTCCACACTTGACACATGCGTCTTTGTACTCATCATAGTAGGTGTTCCATTCATAGCACTTTTTAACACACTTAGATTGAGTTTTATAGTCAAGCTCATACCCTTATCTGCAGACAGATACACAAGCTCCATTTTCATTCTTATAGCCATTCCAGCAGACGCATTTACCATCTACCACACTGCTATTTGGGGGACATTTGGGTGCATATCCATATCCGGCAGCAGTGATTTCCGTAGCAATAGCTCCAACGATACCAACGGTAGCGAGTTTTTTCATTTTTACTTTATGGAATTTCAAAGAAGATTACTGTACTTAAAGTCATGTTTAAAAAAAATCAGCGTTCATTTCGACGTCCACAGTAAAATAAATATTTCGTTTCGCACTTCGGAATTTCAACAGAGTGATTAATTCTCTCTGTGAGCAAATTGTAGGAGATATTAATTTTTTTCGGTACATTTCGGGCTTGTTCTTACAAATGTAGTTTCTATTTTTTTTCGATTTTACCACCATGAACGTAACAAATACGGTCATTGCGACCAAGTAATATCAAAAATTGAACGATGGAGCAAAAATAAACTCTTTTTCGGTGATAATCAATAACTGTCAGTGCAGCCGATAAATGTATAATTCAGTATGTTTTTGTACCCAAATATATGGGTTATTAAGCCAGTGAGTTCTTCATCGGGGTTATCCCTGACAATATCGACCCATGTCTTTGCTGCTTATCTCACCGATTCTTCAGTGTATTAAGTTTTCTCTTGGCATTGACAAATCTGTGTTTTCTAGTTGCAAATAACCGCTCGTTAAGTCTGTTTGTAGTTGCAGAATAGCCCTAAACATTTTGGAAGAGCAGGGATAGGATCGCCCTTTATGTAAAATCTTTCAGTTTTGGTATGGAGATTGAACCAGTTGACCCACTTGTCGCTTCCAACCCTGGGCGTTCCAAAAGTTATTATTTCAACTTTTTAAAACATTCTGGTGGCTTGAATATCAACGAAACTCAGTTCAGCGAGACCTCCTCCCAGACTGATTCCTGTAATGATGAGGATGTTGGTGACAGGAGCTTTTTTAATTCCGTCGATAGTTTAGTCTTTAATGGAGTTCCACATTTTTTCGTACTCCTTTTGAACCTTGCAACCCTAGCAAGAATGCTAATCTTGAATCTAAAATGAATAATATATCTACTTGGAAGGCGAAAAGAATATCTTGCCAAACATTTTTGAGATTCGCGGTGTATCTGAAAGCGAGAACGGTGTATTACTAATAGACAGCGACTTCAGCTCTGATGCTTTGTTAACGCTCTTCAATCGGGTAAGCATTAATAGGCTTATTATAATCATCGCACCCAGTGCATCCCCACGTATTTGGATCTTCATCTCTTCCAACTTAAAGGGAGTTCACCAAAGCAATTTGCTATTTGAAGGGCAGACAGGTTACAGCAGCAAGAACGCTGCAAACAACAACCAGATTCAGAATTTTGTTCATTAAATAATATTAATTGATATATTATTCTGTTGATATGTGAACTAGTGCATGCCCACGTATTTGAATCTTCATCCCTTCTAACTTAAAGGGAGTTCACCAAAGCAGTTTGCTATTTGAAGGACTTTTTTAAAGTCATTAACTTATTTTTCACCAGGCTAATTATTGGGTTAGGCCGTGAGGTGATTTTAATAATAAGAAGGTTTTTTTGCAAAGGCATTTTTTTCATAATCAACTGAATGAAGATTAAACTCTGTCAGACATAAGTACCAATCAAAAACTTAGGAGTTAAATTTGAATAATGAACAAGGCAATGATCAATTGAGTCTATACTTCTTGATTTCGTCCTCGTGGGTATTCAACTTTTTTCGATCAATTTAATACATTAGCTCCTTCTTTCTGTTTTCCAAATTCTGCATTTCAAACTGTGCAATAGTCAGGCCATTTTAAATTTTTTTCTTTTCATCCAAACTATTGTCCAATTCACGATCCTTTTCTTTATGCTGTTCTCTTAAATTATCTAACGATTTACTGTTCTCTTCTCCCGCCCTTTCCAACTGTTACTTCCGATTCTATTTCTTGGTCAAGGCAGACTCTTAGCTCTCAATGTAGGTGTTGGCCTTCTTAACTTCTTCTTACTTTTGAATGAGGTGCTGGTTGTTGGAATTTTTCTGTGATTCCTGCTAGGTCTCGTTGGACTTCAGAGAGTTGATGCTTTGGATGACTTAGTTCATGTTCCCATTGGCTTTGTCGATGTAGGACTCCAGCTTGGTCCTCTTTTACTTCAGATTTTGCAGTTTTTAACGGGCCCTTTGAATCTTAGCGTTGATCTTATTTTTCTTAGATTTTTTCTTAGCCTCATCGAGTTGATCTAGCAGTCTGTCAATTTACTTTTCCACCTAGGCGATTTCCTTCTCGAGGTTCTCAAGCCGTAGTTTCAGCTGGAGTAGTTCTTCTCTGATCAAGGCTAGGTCTGCTTCATTACAGGTAATCTTATTCATCAATTCGTTGATCTTCTGTTCGATCTCGCTGATGGCTGCCTAGATTCGACTGACTGTAGCCTCGAGAACGCTTACTTCTTTTTCTAGTCTCTCAACATTCCCTTCCTTTTCCTCAATATACTACTCACACTACTATATTCGCCTTTTAAGCTCAGCCTACTATGCCTCTTTTTCCTTGATCTCTCCTTCAAGTTTCTAGAGCTCTTTTTAAAGCCGTTGTATATTGGCCTCAATAGCTCTCTTTTGAGCGTCCAGCTCGGTGATCTACTTGTTTTTGGCGCAGATCCGGTCGACAACCTCATCGACCCTTCTTTCGATATCAGCCATATTCTTAACACTAGTTTTAATGTGATGTTAATTATTTGATATATTCAGATTAGCCCTACTTAATCTAGTTTTTTATTTACAAGTATTTAAGAGTCTGATCGTTTATGACCATGAATACATACGGCCCATCCAACGGAAGAGAAGTTATCAATGCTCCTCAACAGAGAAAACAAGTCATTGATGGCAAAGATCTGACTCTCATTGCAAACTACAACCCTGACAAAGTGAACTTTGCCTACAAATATGATCGACACTCTTTCGATTCCATCCTCGGCCAATTTGTGTCTACTCAACTTCGAAAAAACTAGTTCACTGTTGATAGCCCCCAGGACTGTCTCGTAGTGCTGGACGGGAAGCGATATGTGCAAAATGAATACACAGAGGCTTACCTCTTCGATCCCTTCTTCAATAGTTTCAAGTTTTAACTTAAGAAAAAGTAAGGGCAGTTCACTACAGACTTCTCCATAAAGAACCCGTAAAACATATAAATCGATGTTGTTTCGAACAACAGCGCTAATTATTGGGTTGACGACAAGGTTTTCACCTCAGAAACGAGTATCGAAGACTTTGTTGATTATATCTGCAAAAAGTAAAGAGCGAGTACTGCTATTAGCGATGATATCCTGTTTGAAATGAAGTACCATGGGATCAGCACGATCAGCGACCTTCTGAAGTTTAAAGACGTTAAGGACTTCACAAAGCGCCTGAAAAGGCAGAAATGGGCCTGTGAGATAGAGATAGAGCTCAACAAGTGCAGAACCCAAAAGATTAAGTGCCCGTTTACCAAGTTTTCCAACAATCCCGATAAATTGAAATGCTTACAAAATGCGTACGCCTTTAAGATTCTACGATATATTTACTTCAAGGCTTTTAACGACGATCTTCAGAGGCTTAAACAGTAGATTCCTTTCTTAGATAACGAAATTGTAAGATGTGCTTTAAACTTGGTCAGGAAAGATCTCATTATTTAGGGTCTAATTGATGAAGTTCAAGGGTTTTTTAACGCTTACATCTTTCCTGAGAAAAAGAATGTGATTTACAAGCATCCCCACGGAATCCTGTTCTACGGACCACCGGGCACAGGAAAGACCCAGCTGACTGAGATATTGGTTGAGCTCATGGGCTTCCATCTCGTCTCGAATGGATTGTCCTCAACCAACTTTATGAAATAATTGGTCGGAGGAGCGAAGGGCACGATTGAAGGGTACTTAAATAGGGCTTTACAGTCTCCCCATCTGATGTGCTCGATCGCCATAGACGAAATCGACATTCTGATAACGAGAAGGGAACAGAGTGGGGGTAAAAGCAACGACGAAACCATTGGTAAGTTCCTTTCAATGATGGGTGGCAGCTAAAGCGTGCCTAATCTTCTGGTTCTGGGCTCAACTAACCTTTTTAATAAAATCGACGACGCCATGGTGCGAAGATTCAACTCTAACTACTACGTGGGGATACCCAGCAAAGAGGAGAGAAGGACAATTTTAAAAAAATACTTGCCCCAAATTGAACTAATTCTCAACTTAGATTTCCTTATTGAGATCACCCCAAACTTCTCAGGGGCTGGGCTGGAGGTGATTACCCAAAGGATTACACGCGAAAATTAAGGTGTAATGGAAGAGATAGTTTGGGATAAGTTTCGACTGTTAAAAGTAGTTTCGTAGGTGGCAAAAAGTCTAAAACTGTTCTTTGGGGATAAGACCTATCCAGAGTTAGTCTCTAGTCTCTAAGTCAAAAAAACTATCAGTTTGTCTTTCTTAAGTCATGTTCAGAAGGGGATACTAATCTTTATCAAACAGAAAAACAGGGTTTCTATGTGCTACCAGTTTAATGAGACTGATTTTTAAAACTAAAAAATTCGTGAGAAATATGTATTTTGCAAGAATTCGGTTCCAATCGAAGGAAATATCACTGAAAAGGCTCTATAAAACTGGTTCAGGCGAGGAAATAACAGTTTTACTTCAAAGTATCCGAGATCCTAACAATCATTATAGACAATGTATGAATCCTATCGTGAAATTCCAGCTAACCCGGTGCTATTATTTTTATAAATTAAAGGCATAGAATGGATAGAGAATCTGGCTAGTAAATTTTGCAGTAGAAGCTTGCCTACGCCTAACGTTTACCAAGTATTTTTTATCAACGAGGAAGACATAAGTTTCAAACTGTGCAGCTATTTCTCCAAACATATGTAGCACTACACAGGCAGAGCCCTAGTAGATTTATCCCAAATTTACCCCCGAACCATGGAGTTTTAGTGCTACGGGGAGAAAATGTCTAAAGTATAGAAGAAGCCCTTCCTCAAACAAGAGTACCCGATAGTCAATCAGGAGGATTTTTTCCCTTAGATAGTTGACGAACTCGTTTCTAAGGACTGCAGCTCCATCCAACTGATCGATAACTCCTTCTTTGCAAGCTCAAATGCGTTCCAGGACGACCAATGTCTGTAGCTGATCCAGCAGAAGATCGAAGAGCTCAAAAAGTATCGTCGATCAGCAGTGATCATTGACCTCGACAGCATTATTATGCTCAATAAGAGCATTTCGCAGACAGAGCAAGGTTCCAACAACAGTCTGTCCATTGATAGGCACGCTATTTATCGGGAGCTGCTTAACGTTGCTAATAAATTGGCGAAAAACTAAGAAGGCAAGTAGACTTGGATGGTTTTGATTGTGAAGGACTAGGAGTTGGCCAAGCTGGTCAGGCGAGACATTCGGTGGCCTTTGTCGACTCTGTAGAAGAAGGAGAACTACGACCAGGGCTAGAGAAAAAGGAAAGAAGAGAGGGATAAATAGGTTAAGACCTGCAAGTACTGCAATCAGTTTTTCACAGAGGAAGACAACAAAAAAGAGCGGGTGTGCGAGGCGCACTACGGCTAGTTCGTCCAAATCGAAAACCTGCTATAGCACGAAGAGATAGGGCTCGAGGAGGCCAGGTTCATCACTGAAAACATCAACATGGGTAAAGAAAAAAAGGAGGACGTATTCCTGTATAACTGTTGTTGGCAAAAAATTGAAGCTGGCGGATGCAAGAAGTTCAAGCACTATGCGGAGGGAGACTAAACCGACTAAGTGGCCATTGCTAAAATCGCTAGTTTAGATAGGAGAAAAATGATGATGGGGAAAATGAGGGAAAAACGGAACAGAAATTTGGATTAGTATAGTCGAAGGTTAAATAATGCAGGAGGGAGAAATTACAGGGGAAACTGACAATATATTCTTTAACATCCTATCGTTACGAGTGTAATGATTTTAACTGTGATACCATATCATATTTTGTTAGCACTTATTAATTCTTTCAGTATCATCAGAGAATTGGACTCTATGTTAGAGGTTGGGGTTGGCACTTTATCGGCATTTAATCGTTATGAGCGAACTATTGATCACATGATATTAACTTTAAGATGTTTGATGAGAAATTTCATGGTTGACTTTCTTGCCATTATTTTTTGTATATGTATACAAATTTGGGTATATGTCTACGATTATGCAAAATATTTTCAATGTGTTTCATTAAAATTAATAGAAATCAATAAATGATCGAAAGGGCAGACAGGTTACAGCAGCAAGAACGCTGCAAACAACAACCAGATTCAGAATTTTGTTCATTAAATAATATTAATTGATATATTATTCTGCTGATGTATGAATTTGAAGTCACCTCAGGTTTTGATAGTTGCTTACTGTTATTGTTTAATCATCAAATATAACAAATTTCAAGCCAAAGAATTAGTCGAAAAAACTCTGTAATATATAATCGATGGATGATCAAAATTAGAAGTATCAAAAAATCGTGAAACTGTTGGAAAAAAATAAGTAAAATTCAAAATCTTTAATGCTTAGGATCGATAAAACATACCAATAAGCCTAAGCCGCTCAAAAAAATCTTTCAGAGAAAGGAGATCAAATGAAAAAATGGGAAGAAGATTTTAAAAGGGTCATTGCAATAATGGCTAAAAGCATGTTCATCACTACAAATAACCCCATTAAGTTAAATCAAAACTCCATTTCCCAATAACTTCCCATATTCAAACCTTTACAGTTTGTGGTTGACAGAATCCTAGCTTATCAATAAGTTGTATTCCTCACTGGCGCTGGAGTATCAAAAGGAAGCGGAATACCAACTTTTCGAGGGTAGAATGGGCTATACTCTAATAATTTTTAGTCTAATGGTGAAAAGTACAGCCCCAGTTAGTTCATTACTTTACAATTCTTCAAGAAGCACCCGCAAGCAATATGGAAATGGATATTTAAATTGCTGTCTTTGGTAAAGCTAAACCGTCCTTGTGAAAACCATCATATGGTGAACAATCTTTGCAATACTCTAGCAACCAAATACAAAAAAAAAGTTTCCATAGTTACAACTAATATCGATGGATACCACATTTAAGCAGGTTAATAGTCACAAGCCTATGAATGCAATTAGATACATGGTAACATTCATTACCAAATATGTTAAATTTGCAACTTCAAGTAACTATTGCCGTAATTTTTTCTTAAAAAATCCAATAAAGCGGGAAAAACTGATATTTTTAATGGAGAACAACTAAAAACATAAGATGAATTTGTGGAGAGTTAAGTTTGGACTGAACTAGTTTGTAGCAAGTGTAAATCGAAGTAGATTCGACCTCATATTTTATTTTTCGATTAAAAATATAAAGGATACTATGGAGGGGATATTCTTGAGAGGACTGCGCCCTTCCCCATGGTTATTTGTATTGGAACTTCATTATAGACAGGGTTGTCAGTAAAATTAGTTGCTGAGGCAACTTAGACAGTAGAAGTTAATCCAAACTGTGAAATCTAAGTAGGAAAAGTCTACCAATTCCCTGAAAGGTGTTAAACTTTCCTATTAAAATTTGAAGAATAAGTTCAAAATAGAAAAAAGTTCTGTTACTAAAGAACAAAAAGTCATGATAAGGATTGAAATTTTAGTATTTTGATAGATAATAATGATTTTTGACGAGATAAAAATGTATCTCCTATGGTTTGTGCAATCTGCAAGAGCTATATGATAACTAACCGCAGATGCGTAGGAATATAAGATCCCAAATCGGGAACTTTCGCTCAACCGACCCGGTTGTTTTGGGAGATCACCGACCTCATAAAGAATTATTTCTTTATTTCTGGTGGCACGTCAAAAGACTCCTTCCAAGGTATATCCTTTCCACTCACTATATGTACTTCCCGTTATTATCGTACAAGAATTATGGGTCTACAGTTTGGATTAATCTGATTGTTGAAGAAAATAAATAAATCATAATATCTGAGCCCAGTTGATATTTTATGCGATATTTATAATGTAGGCACTGAGATAAAAAAAACAGCAATACCTGAGGGAGAACATCCTTGAGAAGAATTTTGATGCCGAGGAATTCATGGAGTTCTGCGAAAACACTAAAGGTAGTATTGATATAGATTCATGGACCTTTAATGAACTTGTCCAAGTACTCTCATGAAATATTGCGTAGATGGTTCGATAATTTATTTTACAGTCTGATCGTTAAAAAGAACAGACCAAGTCCTCCTTTGCATCTGATTTTAGTGGTTTTGGTCAGAGTCCATAGAATATCAAACATGATATTTCGGATCAATTTAATAATTGGTCAGAATTCTACTCTCCACCTTAACAATCAAAGTAAAAGCAAAACCTCGATCTAAATTTAATCGATCTGGATTTCCTAGAAGGAATGACTAGTTCAAAAAATGAACAGTCAAAGCCTCAAATGCCTCAAGCAAAAAATACGAAGCCAATACAGTCGCATACATAGCTGAAAGGCCCTTCTAATGCTAATATGATGATAATACCTGGAGATATTGCCAAAAAGTTGCAAGAGGGAAATTAAACTTTTATAGTGGGGTATAGTAACCCAAACTCCTATTAGTCTCAAGAGAAGGAAAAAAATAATAAAAACTAAACTTCAAAGTAAAACTAAAAACAATCTTTTTAGCCTTCGAAATATCCAGGTATTCGGAGAGATGAGGGATAAAAACCTTCAATTTCTCAGGTTTCAAATGATGGAGAAACGTTTTAGGCCGAAGTTAACACCAGAAAAGTTACAAGTAAAACGAAAATCTTTGGCAATTAGGAAGCCGTTGTCAGTGGACACTAGATTGTTAATCCGAATGTGTTTGTTCCCAACTACGTTCTGTATACCATCACGATTAACCCCTTGAATGTTTAAGTTAAAAGGAGAATGAAAGACTTCGAAAATATCCGAGGACTTCTCAAAAAGCTGTTTCCTACCTTTCAAATTCCACACTTATAAAGGTATGGGAGACTATCATAAACTTAGCCCTCCGTAATTAAGAAGCAAAAAATGTTTATTGAATCTTTTCTTAATAATCTAATCCTCAACGAGAAAATTCGATGTAAACTGTTAGAAGACTTTCTTCTGTGTCAGGATGCCGCTCTTTTAAAGAAACTTTTCAAAGAACACGAAAAATTTGAAAAACCTCGAAGTATTGAACAACTTTTTACACATTAAGGAACAGCAAAATTGAGATATGACCAATTGAATCGAAAATATATCGAACAACAATCCGGATATTTGGACTATTTACAGAACAATTTTAATAGACTGAAGGGACTGTACGATCAAGTGCTCTCTGGACTGGCCCAAACCAATAAAATACTACTGTAGATAAGCGATGTGTATGACGGATTGAAGTAGAATACGAAGAGTATAAATACTATGTTTCCCGATCGATACAAATGCCTTGAGCTTGAGAAAACGTTGGAAGGAGTTAGTTTTCTCAATAAATAGTGGGCTCAGGCATTTAAAACCCAAGGGAAAATACTGGAGTCGGAAATTAGGCACCAATGTCGATTTTAATATGACAATGTGGAAACTATAAGGTAGATACTGAAAATTCACGATAACGTTGTCCTGGATGGATACTGCAAAAGAAGCGACAAGGGATAAAGTTTTAAAGATGCCTACGATTCAAAAAGGTTGTCCGACCACAAAAATTCAATCGAATATCCGAGCAAAAATATCACGTAACACACTTTTTAACTCAGAGTTTTAAAATACCAGGCAGCATATATCCAAGAAGAAAGTGTTTCATAAATTAAGCGCTTCCTGTCAGAACTGAGTAGAAAAATCAATCACAAGTTCAATCTTTTCAGCATGCTCCAGTTAAATATTAACAATGACCTGGATAATGCGTGGAAGGATTTTTAACGTTCCACCAAGGCTACTTCTTGATCAGTCGTCCATTATTTATACAATTTCCTGTATTTCTTCCGTGTAAACTAAAAAATATGTTTGTGTTGTAAAAAATGGTCACGGAGGGGGTCGAACCCTCGACCGTTGCGTTATTAGCACAACGCTCTAACCAACTGAGCTACGCGACCTCTCTAGCTGAAATTACTCGAGATCTCCTAAGTACATTTCAAAGATTCCTGAAGACAGTCGTAGTCGAGCAATAGAAACTCATTTATTTTAGAAATATTTTTGGATCAATCTAATTTATTAGCAATTTTTATTCTAAAATATGAAAAAATCCATTTCTTAAGCTCCTATAATGATAGCTTACATCCATATTACCCCCACAAAACAGGTTCCTTTTCCTATCTTTTCGAGGCGACCTTTCAAATGGGATTTGAGATCATTCGTGAAAAATTAGAGTTTAAGGCCATAAGCCATCTCCTTCATCAGAAAATCAATAATGTAGCAAATGAATCTCAAAGGAATAAACATTTTAGAAGAGGACGGGTAAAATGATGATGTGTACTCAACCAAAAGGGACACAAACAAAAAAGCTGTCAGAGTGTAAAAAAAGGTCCAACATAAATTCTCAAAAATAAATACACAGGCACCTAGAACAGTTTAGAATAAGTAAAGTAAAACTTTAACAACGCTGCATTTGAACAGAGCAAACAGCAGATCTTCCACTCAGAAGAGAATACACACAACTAGATCCTCTCGTAATAACAATAAAAATAGTAATAAAACCAAAAGAGATGTTTCCATTTTTTCGATCAAAGATGAGTGTTCGAGCAAAAAATGTAAGAATCATCACATTACACCCAAGGAAAACAATATCAAGGCAGATAGAACGCACAATTCTCACAGTGTCGGAGATATTTTTTCTGAAGGCAATATGGATACTGATTTGAAAAGGTAAAAGTCACCTGCAGTTTAAAAAAAAAACAAGACTGATAACAATTAATCAGTTTTTTCTTTGCAAAAGCCAGAATTTTCCGGGATTTAGGTGGAAATGAACCGTCAGATAAAACAAGTTCAGCTCTTGAAGCTAATATAGAGTTATGAGGGCAAGATTGAGGCACTATTTGAAAAAATAACGAGGAATAACCCTCCCTGGGTAAAAAGAATTCATCCTGACTATATTGACTTTTCTGATCTGAGTGAAAAGTAGTTAATCAGCCTCCAACAATTTTTTGAAAGCATGAGTCACCATTAGCTCGGTAATCTTACTTATTGTAACTTGCTGAGTTTGCTTGTAAAATACCAGTCAGACTATCTCATCTTTAGTCTTCTAGACCATGAGAACACTCGTCAACAGGACAAAATTCACATTTGATAACGGTATAGTTGTCTATTTTATAATGAATTCCCGAACCCGGAAATCGTAATTGATACTTGATTGATACCCTTGCGAAATAATCGAATAACATTATAGTTCCCCCCCATGTGGAATACTGAGCTAGTAGAGCGGAGAAATATCGAAACTTTGTTCTGATAAAAGCATTTCAAATCTGACAATCCATCGATTAAATATTACAAACTGGGAGGAAACATAATTTGCTATATTTTGGTTTTAAATTATGCTTTAAAAGATTCTAATTCCAATCAATTCTCCGAATTGACGAATCTGCCCATTTTAATTCACTACAAAGTTTCATAACTTGCAATAATTATTGAGTTGAATTATATTCAAAAATAATGAAGGAGGGAAGACACAAAAGATAAAAAAGAAGCAATTTTGTTATCAATCTTGTCGAAACAATTGCAGGCTATTCTCTCATTGAGGGAGTAGAACTGCTCAACAAACCGTCAGTTCAACCTCAACCTCCGCCTACGGTCAATATTCATACTTCACAAACTGGAATTCCAGTTCCAACATCTTACCCATCGCTGAAATAGCAAAGAGTCGGCAAAAGTATTTCGTTGTTCACTCAGGAATAAATTTAATTACGGTTAAGAGAAACTAGTCCGGGCATAGCAAGCAATAGCCGGGAATACGATCGAGCAAGACTGATGATATATAGGGTCCCAAGAGATTCGCAGATTGGTTTGATTACAGCGATTTGCATTAAAAATAGTAGAATATGCTCATTACTTGGATTAAGGAAGGAAATCTGCGAGTCGCTGATGGTAATATCAAAGAATCCCAATAATATAAGAATTTGGTGTGGGAATACAAGTCGCATAGAAATCAAGTTGTCAGACTTTATGAATAATAGTATGCTCCAAAAAAGGCGTACATGACCGCCAGTCAGATTAGAAAGTACATTTGCGCGGATGCCTATTGGCTCATGAGATTGCACGTATTTCTAACGAGTTGTGGTATAATAAATGTTCATCAGATAAGTTTCGACCATGAGAGTAATGAGCAGTAATACCTTTTCAAGGAAGAGCCATCTACAAAACTGCTCAAAATGATGCCATACGACTTATCGCTGGAGCCAAATATCCATGAGCACACTAATTCAGAAAATCAGAATTAACTCTTAAAGAAACTAACAACGAAAATCAGACCATATTGCGACTCTTGTGGTATTCATTGCGGTATAGTTTGGTTTCAGCATTTAAGGGCGATAGACTCCAAATAAATATCAACCATCATGAAAAATGTTAATTCAAAAAATCCAGCTCTCTCCGATAAATAATACTAAATTATTCTTTGCACGAAATGCTATTGTGATGGTCATTTTCCCTTACTCCTCACCCATCAAGACTTCAAAAAGATATCCGTCAACAACAGACTCTAGCCAAACAAAAAGAAGAAACACAAAAAAAGAAGAAAACACAAAAAGAAGAGAAAAGACAGATAAAGTTATGAAGAAGAGGAATAGTAGCGATAAGAAAAGTCAGAACACTAAAAAGTGATGGAGAAAGACCCTGAACGTCACCCCCCTTAGCTTAACGTTAACTCTATGATCTAAACAATTCTTTCTTCCCAAGACGCAGAGAAAAAATGGAAGCAGTAAGAAGTCCTAAGAATGCTGTAACTAATAGAGAAGGTTGGATAAAGTTGGGAGCTCATCCACCAGACTCTGCAAAAAGAGGGGTATTGTACTGATAAAACTCCAGAAGAAATCATTGGGTATTTCCTAAGTTTGCCAAAACGAGGAGTATCAAAAATCAGGTAGCAGTATAACTATGAAGAGTTCATGAAAGATAACCATCACACTAATCGCACCAACATTATTGATCATGTTCACCAGAAATCTCTCATGAAAATACCAAAAAACTATAATCACACGTCGAAATCCAAATCGAAACTTAGGGAAAATATTTAATCCAAGGAAAAACAAACTGAAGCATGGAAGTCCGCTCTTAATGGTTTCGTTAACCTTTTCATGCAGAAAACTTCCCAAGAAATTGATAACTCTGATAGAGTTTACAAAGTTAGCAAAGAAAAACTGAGAATTACGGAAGAATTGTCAAAAAAGGTTTGTCTCAAGGATTTATGAATCAATGATCTGAATAGTCCCAAAATCGTTTTGTATTTTTTACAAAAGAACAATCTGTTTTCATTTAAAATTCTATAGTAATTCATAATCTTTAAAATTTTCGATTCAAGAGGCTTGAAAATATGAACAACAAGTTTGCAGCTCCCAACGCAAATAATGTTACAGCCTATCCGGTTCGGCCTCGTAAGAACGGAATTCTCATTATCCCCGGAACTTCTAAGTATACTGAATTTGTAAATCGAATCGAAGAAATACAGATAATAGTCAACACTCATTGATCATCACTAAAACTATCATATTCTTAATCAATCGAATGCTGAAAGCTTCATAAAATGTGC
>JAOWAT010268853.1:0-19723 GCA_028571025.1 Longipedia americana
AGGAAAAAATAATATTAAAATATTTCAGAACTAAAATATTAAATCAAAAAATCCATGTCCACTCTAACCGTCAATCTTGAAATTTGTCGACCCTTTTTTGGAAGCGCTAACTGACATCTGAATTTCTTTTATTTAAATTTACAGAACTCATCGACGATAACTGTTAGAAATGTAGTTAAAAAATCACAAACTACCCCCTCTACCTTCAGGTCGTGTTCTTCCTCGAAACATTAATGCATAAATAAAACAATAGAAAATGCGCCTCGCTCCTCACTCCCGTCCTATTACCAGGTCGATCGGAAAAATCACTTTGGAATAAACAGGTCAAGAATGCTCTCTCCCCAGGAAAAACAGTCTTAGTAATGTTCAAAGAGTTGGCAGTGCCAGATCTTAAGGCAGAGTTTCCTCAGATTAAAGAATGTCCAGGGATGTATCTAGGTAACAGTCAAGAAACTCCTCCTCAAGCAAAAATCAGCGTAGATACAGTTCAAGTATATAAAAAACTGAGCAAGCTCATTACAATCTCAAACTAAGGATGTCAATGCCCTCAGTTACGGCCAAAAGTTGGTCTGTTTATTAAATGAAACAAGAAAAGTACATTTATGGGAAGAGAAACTTCAAGAAAAGAGAAATCGCCAGTCTTACGAAAATGATAAATTTTATAACAATTCTTAACCTGCTTGACTAATGGCAACTTTCTCCAAAGAAAATTACAGTCAGAGTATCACGCTAAGCCAGCTGCATGATTGGAACTACCGCGTAACTCAAGCACGACATCGAACTGTCAATGGAGGATTTATTCTATGGAATGATGTTACCAAGTGGTAACGACGCCGCGTACCAAGTTGCTCAGGTAGGCGGTGCTATTTTATTAATGTTGAAGGAAAATCGTAGCATCGATCGCTCCATTCTCTATGATACTTAGAAATTAGCATAGTACTACCGAAGCAAAAATAACTTAGTTGTCACATACCTCTCTCATATGAACAAGGTTTCCAAACAGTATAAAATGGTCAACAGCAACTTTGCTAATCCACACGGTCTTTCCAATCCAAATAACTATTCCACTGCAGATGACATCTGCAAACTAGCAATCGAAGTCATGAAAAATCAGACGTTTCGAGATGTTGTCGCTACTAAATAGTATTCTTGTCAGTGTACAGTGAATAAAACTTCTGAAAATAAATAAAATAGCTAAAACTTAAACACATAATCAGAAAAAATCAAAAAAATGACTCTAAAATGGTAGAATACTAATAAAATGCTGAAAGAAGGTTGGAACGGAATTAAAACTGGAATTACCCCAAATGCAGGACCCTGCCTCGCTGCTTCTATTAAACAATCGATCTCTGGAAAATAATTTGAGTTTGTTGTTGTTCTCATTAATAGTGTTTCAATGGAAGCGAGGTGGAAATAAGTCAATTAAATAGTGCAATGGGTCATCAGTCACCAACTATACTTGTGATCTAACTTGATTATACTCTTGCAAAATGCTTCACTTTATTTTCTAGAAATCAATCAATGCAATTTCGATGAACTCAGCTTTGATATTAGTTTCATTTTATACAACCATGTCTTTGAGCATAGACAACAATGCAATGATTTCCAATCGAAGTCCTCAGTTAATACAATCTTACACTTTTGACTTATTGTCTCTTTTTTAAAAATAAAAGACTCTTGGAATATTTGAAAGAAGAAATTTCGTTATTTTTAAAGTGACTTGAATTTTAGTTATTTTTAGTGTTTTCTTTTAAAGTAATGGAATAGCAATTTGAGAAAATCCAGCAAAGAATAGGATATTATAAATTATTGTATTTTTAAATGACGATTTCCGACAAAAACTTACTGAAAGAGAATAGAAAACGGAAAATAAAAGTAACCCTCTTTTCACGAACATTCGGCATGAATCCAAGCCATCCACTTGGTTCGACTCGCAGAAGAATTCTTGGTTCCAATAAAAGAGTTCGATTTGCAAACTTGAAGATGTGAGATTTATCTTTCTCCTTTCAAGCTGAGCATCTTTTTAATTTTTCCAACGTTTTGGACTCTACTAGTGGGCATTGATTAGCTATTATCGGATTCTGTACTGTTATCCCCATCATTTTATCCATTGTGAAAACAGTGATCGTAGTCTTCAAATGCATTTCCTAGGAAGGGCAGGGAGAAACTGTTTGGCTATAACTAGATCAGTTTTCGCGGTTTGAATCGGATGATAAACTCGTCCTATCCGGCTAAAGAGGGAATAAAGGGCAATTAGCTCAGTTAGCTCGGTATTGTGTGCGTGGTTTATAACTCATCTTCCATTTACGTAACTTCCTCCTTTTTAATGAACTTGTCTAGTAGTTTAAAGCAGGAATCGCTTAGTCGCTGAATTTCTGTAAACTTGACATCTTTAAATCCCTTTAAGTTTTTATTCTGCTTCAAGAAGTCAAGGAAATTTATTGTGTATTACCTGTTGTAATATAAAATAATTTTTCTGAGTTTTTTCAGCTGAAATTTTGATAATTTTTCTACTCTTGTCAGTAAAGCCGTGACAGAAATTTCCATAACACTATACAATAAAATATTATTTTTTAGAGTCCATATTAAAATTTAGGACACTAACTATTGATTTTTTTGAGAGTCTGCCAAGCGTTGATAAATTCTATTCATTTCAATAATATTTCGCTCCATTTTTATACATCCATCGATGGCTTAGAAGAGTTATTCTGAGGTGCGTTCCTCTAAACTGTCCTTTCTTTTTGTTCTATTCATACAGCTGAGAATTTGAGTTGAACACTTAAAACTCGAGTAGAACTTGGCTTTTTCTTTGACGTAGATGTAATAACTCGAGACAAACTAACTCATTGATGTCAGTTTTCCCGATGGCAACTTGGTGTAAGTAGACGATAGTTCGCTACTGCCCAAAAAATTACTATTGTAATAATGCCCGATAAGGTCCAGCGCAATAATCTCATCGACAGCATTATCCATCACAAACAAGTGTTTGAGTTTAAAATTATTTTCTTTACAAGTTTCCTCGTTTTCAAGACCCGAAAGGAACAAACTAATAGCTGTCTAAGAACATATCCGTGGATTTTCACCTTTGAAGGACAGCAAAAGGTCTGTGTTATAAAAACTACTTACAATAAATGTCTTCTTGACGGGGAGCTTTCCAGTCGCAAACAACTGCTCTTAGTCTCGACCGTTAGAAACTACTGCCTGCGCCTAATCCACCCCAGCATGTCTGAATCCGTGCGATCATTTTTTTTTGAACCAATATGAGCAATTATTTTATTTCGTAGTCATAACTTCAGCCTTATTATTAAAACTGTGTCTAACTACAGTTAGTATTAAAAGTTTTTTGATCGTTAGGGAGAAATTCTCAGATTTTCTCTCTGGGCTCAAAATTCAGATGTTATCCATATTCACATAACCTTTGTTTTTTGTCTAGGCAAAAAAACGCAAGAAAACGAAAAACCGTACTCTCATTTTTTTCTAATCCAAAGCGTTTAAAGGAACGAAAATGCATAATTCTAACAGTAGCCCCCCCTCGTTTTAATGATTTTTAATTTTTAAGACCTTTTTTTCAACTCTTTACTGATGGTTAAGTTAATTTATACAAGTGTTCCACGGAGTTCCATAAATTAATTAGAGGATAAACTTATTAATACCAGCTTCAAGGACATGAAACTCTTCGCCAATATTACTTTATTTGTTGCAATGGTTACACTGATGTTAGGCACACAAACTTAAGGGCAGAGTAAATTCTCTTTGATGTTTAAAGAACTTATAGCACAAGTTAGATCGGGAGAGCAAAAAAAAGTAACACCCTAGTCTTAAAAATAAATATAGAAGGAAGCTTTCGAAGCATTTGCTAATTAAAACGGACAGATAGACTCAAACAACAACACTGAATCTCTGGATCAACAATAGTAAGTCAATAAGTCCCAACTTCAACTGCATTAAGATTGGGAAGCAGGGGTTCAAGAAAATACGAGCCTAAAATAGGATCATTCTGAGCAATAGAAGCCAGAAATCTCTGTAAAGCTAACAAACGTTAATAGCAAAATTTAAGAGTTTCCTGATGACTATTCTATTGACGCTGAAGAAGTTCAAGTGGCTATAAGCCATTATTAATTTGAAAGTGACTATTCATTAGAAGACAAAGACAAAATCTAGCCTCTTGTGCACTCGATCCCTCCAAGTCCGAAGGATTATGACGAAATCGACACTTATCTCATTGAGGATGAGTAAGGATTTATCATTGAAGACTGGTAACCGACTGATACTTTTGACTAGTTCCCCCCATCGTACTTTCTGAGCTAAAACGAGTAGGAATCCTTAATAGCGAAAGAAAAAAACTACTATATTAGTTCGTAGCCTTAAAACTATCCGTTTTCGGAGGGTTACTTCGTGGAAGAGTAGCAATAGGATGTTTTTCCGGGTTAGTTTGAGTCAAACTACTTCCTAGCCGAGGAATGAGTGAAAAAAGAGAAAAAAATGATCTGGAAAATAATGGAAATGCTTAAGTATGAAGATTTAATAGTAGTTGAAACAGATAAATATTTATTTATAAGTGAGTAAATTAAAATATCTTTCCAAAAAAATCACCCAGATGAAGAAACCAACTCCACAACAACCAAAGGAAAAAAGAAAATAAACCCATGCTTTCAACCCCGAAGAATTTGTCAAGTGGGACTTATCCATCGAAGAAGTCAAGGAAATCAAACAAGCCTTTGATATCTTCGATGAGGATGGCTCCGGAATCATGGATCCCTCCTAGCTTAAAGACGCTTTTATTAATCTCGGATTCACAGGACAAGGAAAGTTTGTGTATCAAATACTGGCCGAACTCGACGAGGACGGGTCAGGCGGAATCGAGTTTCCCGAGTTCCTGAAACTAGCCACCGCGAAACTTTCGGAAAAAGACAGCAGAGAAGACATCAGGAAAGTTTTCAACTCCTTCGATCCGAACAGAGCCGGAAAGTTCACCTCTCTTTAATTAAAAAAAGTTGCGAAAGACATTGGAGAAGACCTCCCCGACGAGGAAATTGAATCGATGATCAAGAGAGCCGATCTTGACGACGACGGATTTGTTACATTCGAGGACTTCTACAACATCATGACCCATCAGGTCTACTGGGATAAATGATCGCATCATCTCAAGTCTGATTCGTATGGAAAACCTCAATATCGAATTTTTTCTTTATCTCCTAAATATACTCCCCCAACCTCTTTTCCACTGTCATCAGCTGAGGTCTTGAGTTTTTTCATTATGAATTTTTAAATGAGCCAATCATCAAATATACCGGGCATAGGAGCTATTTAACAAATATTTTCAATATAAAAAAGTGGAAATTCTGATTGGGTGGTTTTCAGCAGGTTGGATTAAATCTAATTTAAATAGAACAGCTTGAAAGCTCCTTATAATTCAAAACATAACAGATAATGGCAGGCAAAGGCGGAAAAACCGGAAAGGCTAAAACTACCTCATCCAAAGCAGTCTCAAAATCCATGAGAGCTGGTCTTCAATTCCCAGTCGGAAGAGTCGGAAGACTTCTCAGAAACGCACACTATGCCGAAAGAGTCGGAGCCGGTGCACCAGTCTACCTCGCAGCCATCCTCGAGTACTTGGCTGCTGAAGTCCTTGAATTGGCCGGAAATGCTGCCAAAGATAACAAGAAATCCAGAATCGTCCCAAGACACATTCTCCTAGCCATCAGAAACGACGAAGAACTTAACAAACTCATGTGGAACACTACCATTGCCGAAGGAGGTGTCCTTCCCAACATCTCTGCACCAGCCCAAAAACAGAGCAGCTCTGAACACAGCCAATGATCTATATAGTTGTTCATTGTTTCGACTTTTCCCCTATAATCAACAAATTCCTTGTTTTATCGACAATTACCGCAATTTTACTAGTTTAAAATTAAAGGGTTCTTCACTCTAATAATCATATTTTTCTCTAAACATTTCAAAGTAGAAAAAACCGAAAAAATGGTGGCAAGTGCATTTTTCTTCCATATGTAGAAGAAGTTTATAGTATAGGAAATATAGGAGCTATGGACTTGAGTAGAAATTCTTTTACAGAAGAAATAAAAACTGTTAGAGTGGATTCATGCTTGGCTCTCCCCTGGAAGAAATAGGAAAAGATCGTACAACATATAAAAAAGTTTTTGAATCAGAATGTTTTAGACAACTTTTCAAAGGTTGATGTGTGCGAGTTTATTCATGATTTCCATTTCATGCATGTGTTCTTGATCCTCGTAGAGCTTTTTAATGGTTATGGGATTGATATATTCGCCATAGTTTTCCTGAGTTTCGTCCTGTTCATTTAGGGCGGGCTTGTGACTGTCAGAGTAATACAACGGTGTCTGTTTTTGTTCAATGCTCCCAACATACTCGGGAGAAAAGGATTTTTTTACGTGTTTTGAGGTCTTGCCATTCCGAGCTCGATGGTTCTTGTTAATTCGTTTCCCATATTTGTACGTTTTACGGGGATGGCTCTTCTGGGCTAGTATTGATGGCATTTATGAATAAATTCTCAAATAAATAAATATTATAAATGCTTCTCGTGATTTTCCCAGATATAAGTCCGAAAAAAAATGAACCAAATTTGGTGGCAGAAGTCTCACTATTTTTTCCAACAAATTTTTTAAACCTGCCAAATGCATTCCTATAATAAACCCTTGGATTAATAAAATCATCAGAAATATCCTAAACTTTATGTCACAATCAACTCTTGCTTTTCATCACTCCCTAGGACTTAAATTATTGTCCCTTGTCCCTCAAAATCTTCTTGTTTTCCTGACTAAATAAGGATGGAAAAGAAATGTTGAACACTTGATTGTCCTCATTGTTATTCTTCGGATTCTCTCCAAGTTGAAAATTAAATCTCGTGGCAAACAAGGAATTAAAAACTACCTTATCAAATGTGTCATTCGTCTCGGCAAAAAATTTGGTTTTGTCAAGAAAAAAATGCACGACTATCTATCCGAGGAGTCATCAAAAGGAGTCGTTAAAATGCTCGCTGATAAAAAAATTAAAGGGTAATACGATCATATCCCAGAAGAACCGATGTCTGGCGAGTAAATTCTGTCCATAATCGATACCAGAGTCAAGGCTGATGTGGACCCGACTGTTGGCAGAACATTTGCCTACGTTTACAAGCAATCCTAATAACATGCTAAACTTGTTTAACAATGTTTTCTGAAATACATGCACTCCAATGCTCTGAACCCTGTCATGTTTAACTCTATCAGAGTTATTGAAAGTGAAGTTATCAAGATGACGGCTCAGCTTTTTCATGGGGACTAAAACTGTGTTGGAAACGTAACCAGTTGTGGAACCGAAAGCTTAATGCTCGCCATGAAAACATATCGAGACTACCGAGGAAACGGAGATGTAATAATGTGTACCACTGGACATCCTGGTATAAACAAAGGATGCGATTACGTGGGTCTGAACGTGATACAAATACCATACGACAAAAATAAGAGAATGTCAGTCAAACATCTCCGCAAAACCATCAGTTCCAAGACTGTATTGGTCGTATGTTCAGCACCTCAGTACCCACACGGCGTCATTGATGACGTTCAGGAAATTGCCAAAATATGCAGGGACTACGGAGTTCCTCTTCATGTAGACTCTGCTATCGGTGGATATATCATCCCTTTCATAGAGATGGAACGACCAGGTTCAATCAAGCCGTGGGATTTTAGAGTGGATGGGGTCTGTTCAATCAATGCTGATTGCCATAAGTACGGATATGCCCCAAAAGGATCATCAACGCTGATTTTCAACTCCTCAGAAATCAGAAGAAGTCAGTTCTTTACATTTTCCACCTGGCCCGGAGGAATTTTCATTGCCTCCACGGTAATTGGTTCTAAAAATGCGGGCACTTTCAGTTCTGCCTGGGGCTCTTTACTATCTTTAGGTATCAAAGGCTTCCGAGAAACCACTAAGAGAATTCTCCATTGTGTAGACAAACTTGTAAATTTTATTGAAGATCACCCATAACTTTCGTTGATAGCAAAGCCAGACTCCTCAATTGTAGCCTTTAAATGCAACTCATTCAGTTGTTACAAACTTGCAGACGCACTGGATGCAAAAGGCTTCCATCTTTAAAAGCAGTCTAACCCGGAATCTATTCACGTTTCCCTGATGCCTCAACACTATGACATCATCGACAATCTCGTTGATACCATCAAAAGTTGTGTGGAATAAATAAAGGACCATCCCGACCTCTATTAATCTGGATCAAAAGCCATGTACGGGATGATCGGAGACATACCGGACGAAGCTATTGTTGAAGATTACCTCAGGTATATGATGGATTAACTCTACAAGTTTAGAAAATGATTAGAAATTTTCAATTGCTTTAAAAAAATAGTTCAAAACTGTTTAAATAAAAACATTAAGTGCTAATGAACCCTCCGATCAATCTGTTTTCACTTTCTTTCTTATTCGCTCCTCCACAACATCGTCCGCATCAGAGTCTACGTCAATTTCAATGACCTCTATCTATTTTTCCGGACATTTTGCCGATTTAAGTTCTATTTTTTCAGGTTTCTCAATTTTTCGAACTTTTTCAGAAGATTCAGCATTCTCAGACTAGGATTTATCGGGACATTAGTGACTATCACGTTTATATATCCTAACAAGCGCTTCCATTTTGGCGAAAAAATTTTTATACTAAAGATTGTTTTTGAACCCATTTTCAAACAAGTTTAGGCTAATCTGAGATAGTGACTCATCATCTGCACTGGTGATCTAAATGACTCCCAGCAGTGTAAACAAAGATCTAGCCTTTTTGTATTTTAACTTGTAGAATTTTTAATGGAACAAACTGCCAAACTAATAACCATACCGGTTGACCAGTTTTCCATCGTAGTAAATCAAAATTCCTTCATTAACAGGAAGAGGCTAACTTTTGTAGTATGTGTAGATATTTACTTAGAAACATTTTGGAAAGTTATAAGCATCGTGCAATCTCTAACTGTCAATTTTCTGTATGAGTTTATCCTCATGCATTCTCTTAAGTTATTGCTTGTAGCTGAAAGCCTCCACAGATTTTTAAACCTCGTTAATAGTAAAGACAAAATCGTACTTCTTCACATTTCTGTCATATGCCATCCCCAAATAAGTAGCCAAAGATATCTACGAATTCTTTGACATATTGAAGCCCAACTAATCGAGAAACTACAATTTTTTCGGATTCTTATACAACCTGAAATCTTCAATTGTGTAGCAGTGCATTTATGAATAGTAATTCTTCGATACAGTTGTCACTGAATTGTTTGTAAACACCATTAACCGGTTTTTCTCCCTACAATGTAGCACTTAATTCACATCAACCACAAACGCTTTCAGGACGTTTTCAATGAAACTTTTTTGACGCATCCCCTACTGAGTCTATATTAGACCACTTTGAATGTCCTAAACATACCCATAGTATGTGTATGTCTCGTCGAGCATCGGGGCAATCCTGGAGTCCGCTGAAAACATTATGACTGACCTTTTATGACTGTCTGCACTTACAAAAAGGAAAGTTTTACCCAATCGGAAACTGCCCAATTTGATCTTATCGGCTAATTATCTCACCTTACTTCCAGCACTGTAAGAGTGACTTGCAAAGCCCTTGAATTAATCTTTGGTCATTGCGCTCCCATTGAACTGGAAATCCAGATAGTTAAAGTTACTGGGACCCTTCATCACAGTCAAGTTAATTTTAGTTGCTCCGAATAAAACTGCAGCGTCAGTCAGCAGAGTGATAGCTTGGAAGGGGAATTTTATTTAAAGTGCCAAATTGTACAAAAAACCTATCGATATAGTAGGCGACTTGGGAAATTTTTATGCTTCTTGCAGAGCTTTCCTATTCCTTTCCTCACATCCAGCACAAATCTCAGTTCTTGCTATCTCATCCGGCGCAAATACTATTTTATAAAGCTCATTCATCAAATTTCCTTTGTCATCCAGACCGCCAAACATGTAGACCTGGTTCTGGTAAGAAGCACATGCAGAGAATGTCAGTCCCAGAAAAGGCCCGTTCTTAGGCTCAATCTTCTCCCATCGACACTAGTTAATACTGAATATCCAAATATCTCTCAGTACGCGCGAACAATTACCTCCAGTCCCATATGTTTCCCCTCCGACGACCACAAAATTGTAATCTGATATTCCTGTCATGGCGTGACCAGATCTCCCCAAAGGTTTCTCCTGATTGAAATACTGGATTTCTACAAATTTGACCTACTTTTTGTTCTCATCTACTATTATTTCGTAGGTATCACCGAAATATTTTTAATTTTAGGAAGGACTCTCTCCACCGTACAGAAACAACCGGTTCCCACATCTAGCGATTCCAGCATTTATTCTTTTCTACGGCAAATTGATAGCGTTCATTTCGTGCCAAACCCCGTCTTTCCAAATGAAAGCATCCTAAAATACCTAAAAACTCAATTTCAATGAATTTTCATCAATCTTTTTGTCGTTCCCTCCAAGCTAGAATCGATGTCCTCCAAATAAAAAGATGTAGTTTGAAGCTTAAGCCTATTTTTAATTGTCTACTTCTCTGTTTGCTCGAGGCACCAATGAAAACGATGCCATTAGTGGTTTGTCTCTTGGAGAAGGCGGCTTCCCCTCACACTGTAAGGTAGTCCATCGATTGAAAGAAGGTTCAAATTTTCTTAAATCATTAAAATGCTTATCCTGATCGTTGCCCCCAAAGAATATTAATCGATTGTCGTGCACAATGCATACATGTGAATTTCTGTGATGAGTTTAATCCTAGCTGGACCATCCATGCCAGTCCCCAGTACTAATGTTCATAGAATACAACATCTATATGTCTCAAATGCTTTACTCGTTGGTTAGACACCTTTGTAACTGGTCCCCCATACAAATACAAAGAGTTCTAGCAGACTGCAATTGAGGGTTGATACCTTTTGAAATGATTATACCCAAAACGGTCGCTCTGCTTTTATAAACTCGAAACGTTCTTCCACACGCAATTATCCATCATAAATTTCCTCCCTCCAGTTACAAATGCTCTTCCTGATTCGTATTTTCTATCAATCATTTCTTATGCTGTTTATTTTATAATTTTGGGCTTTTTTAAATAATAAAAGGAACCAACATAGTTTACTGTTCTTCTTTGTTTCTTTTATCGATTTCTTGAACTCTGGTTCTCTTGGAAAAAAATATTACTTCTATGATCTATACTGAATTCATTGTTTAGAGTCAGTACGAAAAACCGACATGTTTCAAATTTAAAAATATATGATTTTTGTTCTGAATACATTTTGTCACTCCCGTCATCGAGCACCGGAAACGCAGAATGAATTAGAATTTGGGACTTGCGTCATTAAAATTGTACTGGTTTAGGTTTTCAGAAAATAATAATACAAATTTACTAAAGCAATAATTTGATAATAGATAGGAGTCCTCTTGCTTCCCTGTTTTTAAAGACCGAAAACCACAAGATGTAAGCCCAGTTTCTGACTCCAACAAAAAAACCACAGTACACCAACATCTTACCTAAGCGTGGAGCTCAAAGTCTCCACATGGTCTAAAGATTCTTATGGACTCTTCGATTACTAAGCTAAGCCAGAATTCATCGATGCTGCCATCTATGAACTTGATCGATAGTGCAAAATTTACAGGGACTCATCAAGTATCATTTTTTTACACATTGTAGCACTCAAAACCACTATTTAGACATGCTAAGAACTCTCCGTCTCTTAAAAACAAAAAAGCTCGGGGTAAAATACTGTCATCGGAACCTTGAAGGTTGAAAGTAGTAAAAACGACGTAAACTACGAATTTTATCCTGCCTCCACTTCATCGCCCGAATAAGAGATTCCACCCACAGTGTCCGTGTAAAAAACAACGTTTCCTAAATATACTAAAAACGTGTACACTTTGGCTCGTGACATTTCCTCAGATGCTAAAAAACCAGGACACGTTCTCAGTATTTTTTGGCTAATTCAGAACCGGGGAACACTATCAAACTTGGAAGAAGCTAGTATCAAATAGTTGAGTTAAGAAATGAGACGGAAACACTAAAAGCAGAAAACCTAAAAGCGACATCCAAAGAAAGCCTTGACATTCTATAAATTCCGTCAGTTTCTTCATAAAGAGGTTAAAACCCTGAAGCCAACTAGGAGAAATTTCCGGCCCCATAATGCCGAATTTGCCTACGCAATGACCAGGAAGAACACAATCCCTTGATTGTTCCGTGCCTTTGCAAAGGAAGTTTGAAGTATATCCATCTTGAATGCCTTCAAAAGTAAATAAGTGGGAGAGCAGTCTATTAATCTGAGTGTATGATCACTTACAACTTCCAAAAATTGGCGTGCACTATTTGTAAAGCTCCTATTTAAAAGAACTTTTCTGTCAACGGAAACATCTATGAAATTGCAGCCTTGTCCAAACCCGAACAACCGTATATTCTCCTTTCTTCGGTTAAGAACAATAACAATTCCCTGTGTCTAGTCAAAATAAACGAAGGAGAAAGGATAAGAATCGGAAGGAGTCACCAATGCGATATCAGAATCGAGGATATTTCTGTGTCTAGACTCCACGCCTAAATTGTGTTTTCCTCCAACAGCTTTTACGTCAACGATTTGAAATCTAAATTTGGAACACTCGTGAAATTTGAAGAAAAACTTCAGCTTAAATCGAAGAACCCAATCAAATTTCAATGTGGAAGGACTTTGTTTTAATTTAGAGTGGTCTGTAGTGAAAAAGTCTAGAGCTAGCCATAGTCGGATATCGAATGATGGAAAAACCGAGACATGATTAAAGTTAGAGTACTAAATTTCAAATTTGCTGATTTAAAAAACTATTATTATGATAATAAATATAATATTGAAACCCAATGATAATGATAAAAAAAACTGATTTACCTCCCCTGAATTCATCCACAAAGCTACTCACAAGTTTCTAGTTCCTAATATTTTTTAATAAAGGGCAGCCCCAGTAATTCTGAGCTCGTTAGTCTATCTTTCGGATTTTTCATGAGTATGCTTTACACAAACTGCTTATATTACTTGGTTATATTGGTTATGCTTTTGGGATACGTGATTTAATCCGTAACAATCTTATAAAGATCTTATTTGTCCTTTATGTTGAAGGGGGTGCACCCCATGCGTAGTTCACAAGCTAGGATACCAATTGCCCAGAGGTCCACTTTTTCATCGTATTTGTGTCCAGCCAGTATTTCAGGGGACAAATACAGCGGAGTCCCACAAAATGTACTCCTCAGTTCGTCCCTTTTGTGGACTGCCCATCCAAAGTCGCAGATTTTGACGTTTCCCTGAGTTTAATAAGGTCTTACATGAACAAAGACTATATTTTCGGGTTTGATATCTCGATGCAGGATTTTAAACCCGTGCATGTACCTTACTGCCTCGAGTAAGCTTTTGGCAATGAACGAAGTGGACTCCTACGTTAGCATCTTATTGGCTCCGATGATCTCGTAAAGCTCTCCATGGCTTCCTAGTTCCATTAAAACATACAGATTCTCGGAATCCGAGAAAAAACTGTATAGCTTGATGATATTTGGATGATCCAAGAAGGCTTGAATTTTAAGCTATCTAATGAACTGGTTCAAAAGATTTGCATCCGCTAAACTTTTCTTTTCGACGATCTTTACCGCCAGTATGAAGCCACTTGTCATTTCTCTAATTCAATCAAATCAAAAGTTACTTTGCGATGTAAACTTTTCCGAATTTCCCCTCGCCCAGCTTTTTAATAACCTTAAACTTAGTTTTCATCTTGCTGTCTGTAATGATTCTATCACTGCTTTTCACATGTTTACTGTTCAGATCTTTCAAATATTGAGAATGACTTGGAAATATACTCGAAGCCCTTCCACTGTTTGCTTTATGCAGAAATGCGTAAGTATTCTTTTCCCTTTCCGGAAACTTCTATTGTGGAAGCTTGAACATCATCTTTTTATTCGAACCAGAATTAGCATTCGTAAGTTGTTGCAAGTTTTGCAATGATTACTTGCTTGCTTTGTTGTTATTGTTTGTGTTTGAATTCGTGCTGGTGCCTGACCCACTGCCAAAAGTTGGCGAATGATTCATTTTTAATTGTGCGTTCCGGCTATTCTTTGGGGATTTCTGATTGTCACTATCCTCATGAGCAGTAGACTCGTTGAAAAATGTGGATGAATGCTGAGTTGATGACGTGCTTGTTATGTAGCTTTTCAATTTAACAGTGTCATCGATAAAATCTCCTTTAGAGGAACTTTACTGGTTATTTGGGTTGTTGTTCCCTCCAAGTTGTGATTTTTGTACCCTTGCACTTCTAAATTTGAACTCTTACTCCGAATAATGTCTGCTTATATTAGTTTTGGCATTATTATTTGCATTATTAGTGTTGCTCGATTTGAAGAAGTTCAAATCTCGGGTGTTCTTTGGTGTGAATGTTTGTCCACCACTCCCATAGAGTTGATAATTATTACTATTGGTACTTTGATTTTTCTACCCCTATTAATAGTGCTACCAATGCAGCTTTTTCCCAAATTTGTTACTCATCATATATATATATTAGAGTAATCATTCTGAATAATAAAATTTATCCCAACTTACAAGGCTCATCGCCAATAAACTTATATTTTGGTGGATTAGACAAGCTCTTTCAACCCCATAAAGCATGCCTAGATCCCATTATGAATTCTAAACTATCAGATTGATGAAAATCAGTGAAGATAGAAAAAAGTAGATTTCAAAATTTTCGTTTTCACTACGAAGTAGGATCGTATGCATAAGGAAGTTTATGCTTTATTTTGAATAAATTGATATTGCTCGCCAGCTTTGAATATCCAGTTACCCCAGCACTGTTTCCTCCCACTGATTTGTAAGCTCCTCCCACTTTCTCATGCTTCAAAAGAGCAGTAACTTTCCTCTTCTTTTAATTCATATTTTAGAAAATTTCCTTGTCTTCGTACTTTTTGATCGGTTATAAGTGCAACTTATTCCCATTTATCAATACTTGATTAATACTAACTTTTTGTTTTTTTGTTTACGAAAATATAGGATGGTTCTTCAAATTTATCTCATTTATCTCATTATGAAATGTTGCCATTTCGATTTGACTGCAATCCTCCTATGAGTTTGATCTTTATTCCCGAATATCGATCAGTATCCTTTAAATAGACTTGGGTGTGTCCATAGGTTTTCCTTTTTTTTAAATACTCTCAACTATCTGTTCTGTTTTAATTTGAGTAGCTGTTTGGGTATTGCTGGCTAGAACTCTATCTTTTTTATACCGAAAACTTTTTCCTTTGGTGATATTAAACATTTGTTTTTTGTTTTAAGCTTCGGTTCGTTTTAGGGACTTTGCTCCTTTTTTGGTTTATTCTATCGGATCGGGGGTGCTTTATAAAGAGAACTTGTTTCTACGATTTGGACTTGAGGTTCTTTTTTTGATATATTCGTTATGCCTTTTGTGGTAGTTGCTCAACTGTCCCATGATGAACCGGTTCCGATACAGACACTAGTCAAAAAAATCTTATTTCGAAACCGTCGATCTTGATTAAAAGAAAGATCTTCGGTAGTTTTTGTAGTCTATTTAGAGAATAGAAAAAGAGTTGTAACTCCGATTGAAAGCCTCCATGATCCTAGGTTAAAAAATAATTCATACTTATGTAACTTGGACTATGTTGCATTTTTGTGACTCTTGCTCCCTACTCTTCCTTTTATGTTTTAATTACCATTTTCCTAACTTTTCAACACTCTGTCCGAATTTTTGTTCCCCACAACTTCTTAAAACCTATGAGGCACTTTCTTGTAAAATCTTTTCACCAATAAACCTATCTTTTTTAAACACACACCCAAGTTGTAGTCTTTACGAAAGTTACCAATCACCTGAAACGCTTCGTCTATGAAATTTTTCAACGGACATTACCCCACATTCACAGAGTTTCTGCTCCGAGAATATGACAATATCTCTATGATCCTACAGGAAAACCTATTCAAAGTTGACTTATGATCGTCCCCACAATATTCAGTCAATTCATCACTGCTATAATGCGTAGATGTCCTTTGGAAAAAATCTATCATTTCTTTCGTGTATTCTCCGCATTAGTTAAGGGTCTGCTGATCACCGTTTTCATGTTTGCAAGAAGTCAACTCAACAGTTAGCTTACTCAGCGTTTACAGAGTCTTTTTAAAATTGCGCATTATCAATGTCAAATCGTCATAAAGCTTCTGGTCACTTTTTAGCTCAGGTGATGATAACATAATTATATTTATCTCAGATCTAATTCATAAAAATGTTCTCATCAAATAAATTCCGCACCGTGTTTGAATTTACTTAAGAAATCAATCTAACAGTATCGTAAACAGTAGACCCATTAGTACTAACCCTATTTTGGGAAGTAGATTTTATTTCGACGTGAATTTTTTACTTATCTTTTCTACAAAACAAATGTACAAAAAAGTTCCACCTGCAATTCCATTCAGCACACCAGTTAGTTCGCTACTGTTTTGGCTGATGTAGTGACCAATAATAACTGCAACTGCATTTAAACAGCTATGGGCTATCGAAAACTTTAAAGCTTATATGCGACTCATTCCAGCATTGTGATACGAAAATCCCAAAGTCAAAGCTTCAGCCCACTTATGAGCCAACACAGCAATGGCTAGAGTAACAGCCACACTTGTGTTATTTTCTATCCCAATAGAAAGGCACTCAAAAAAGCAGTGTAAGCTCAGAGCTGCCTGAATAAGAACTGTCTATAAATATAATCTTTTCCTTTATCTGCTTTTACTCTAGAGTACACTGTGCATATGATGTGACTTCCTCTAATCTGCATGATTATCATGAAAACTAACCTATAAAGTCAAGATTGCTAGAAAAGTTAATATTGCTATAAGTGATCCGTAAGGAAATTGATGATGATGACCTTATACAGCAGCTAATTCCGCGCTTTGCTACTAGAAGAGTGCTCCAAGCTTTTAATCGGCTGTAGGAAGCATATGCAAAAATGTTATTCCGAGAAAAAGTCCAATCGAAAATCCATCGAATATTACTATAACTGTTTTGCTAGTGGCCACCTGAGAAGATATGTAAGGTAGTTGAGAGAAAAACAAAACCTCTATGAATAATGCGCTGGCAATCAATATTTTTATTGCACTTCCATTTCCTGAAAGCTGCTCCATTCCTTTACTTATTTAAGATTCAAACTATTTTAAATTTAATATACTGGAAATAATTTGAGACACATCGATCACAAAATAAAAAGTGGTCCCGAATCAGTACACAGTTAGATCGCTGTATGGATTATTGGAATCAGCACTGTCCTTCTTTTTCTTTTTCTTATCCTTCTTTTCTTTAATTTTATTTTTTTTCTTTGCTTCTTTGATTTTTCTCAATTTTTCCTCTTCGTCCTCATTCGATGATAATTCATCCATATCTACTTTAATTTGACTGGAATCGTTGTTGTTTGTGCATTGAGTCAGACTTTATTAATTTTTGATATCGAATTCTTTCGTTTTTAAGATATTTTCCAATTCTGCTTTTTTTTCAGAGCCTTATTTTTATTTTTTTTAAATCGCTACTTTACTTTTTAAGGGCGGACTTTCGATTTATTCCTTGATTTAGGCGCACACTTTTATTTTTTCTTACGCTTTTTACTGGATGCCTGATAAAGTTTAAGTTTGTAGAGACGCTTTCTGCACATATTTAACTTTCTTTTTAGGATCCTCATTGACAGAATTTTTCTTTACATATTCAGAATACTGCTTATTTATGACCTTTTTTTCCAGTCTTTTCACTTATTCTTTTAGTTCGACATCTAAATCGTCATCTTCAGTAAAAATTTGGCTTGCCTGAGACTATTTAACAGACTTTTGGGATTCCTACTATTTAAATTCGCGATTTTCTTGGTAAACTCCCTTGAAAGTGGTTGAATTTTGATTAGAGTTCGTTTTTTCTACAAACTTCATTTTTTTCCCATTTTTACTATTGGATTTGTATGAAGTGTTAGTATTGAAGGCAGACTTAAACGGCAGATTATCATTTTTTTTGGCATAGATAAATCTGCTCCAACCTCTTTCAGCCTTGACTCCTTCTCTTACAAACCTCTTTGCATCGTCTTTTTTAAGAAGTACATTCCACCCATGCTAATTTGAGAAAATTCTCTTGATTTCGGGCAAGGTCTTTAAGACATTCTCCACCTCATCGAATGTCTACATCTGGTGGTAGTATACATACAACCAAAGTTACTAATTATTATTTGCCTCAATTTTTTCGATGTTCTATTGCATTAACTGTTTTTTGTCTTTTTTGTAAGTGGTTATTGATTACTTTGGGGAGTTCGACCCTTTCTTCGTGCTATCTGTTATTTATACTTTCTGAACTGACTTATCCTCTGATATTACTTCAGAATCACTATGTCCCTCCTATGAGGAACTGCCTTCTGCGTGTAATTAGTTCCAATCTGAAATTAATATCGGGGCGTACCTACAAACTTTGAGCTCATGCAATTTTTCGAAACAACTTTCTTACTTATTAATATAAACAACAATTTCTTTGATTAATCTGAGATAAATTAACTAACACCCGTTTTTTTCAAAACTACTGTGTATAATACTCCACTCCAACTGCCCAAGCATCATTTAGCATAATTTTTGACAATTGGTCAACAAAAATTACGAAAGTAATATTTTATCCAATGAATATTTACTAATTTCGTTTAATATTCTGTTTGAGTGCATAATGCATCGTGCGCTTTTCCTAAGCTTTATTGGTCGATTTTTTTAAAAGTTATTTCAAGAGTTCACTATAAAACATTCGCTTACGTTATTTAATTTTCTGAATTCCTCTGATCAAAGTAAAGTTCTGTCTTTCGATGAATATTTGAATGCTAAAAAAATAAACAGGTAATTATTCCCCTATATACTCAATTCTAAATAAAAAATAGCATTACAATTTTTTCTGATTGGTTAGAGTGTTCAAAGAAGGGAGCACATGAAAAAAAGGAGGCCAGCACCACAAAGGTAAAAGAACACACTACGCACTAAGTAATGCTTTGAAAAGTAAATACCAAGCCAAAGCATTTCCCTATAATTACTACCCTTAAATGATAGTGGACATGTTGACTAGGACAAGGACATTGCCAGAGAGTTTTTTAAATAAGAGTTAGCTCCCGAGAATTTCGCAAATTTCGAGACTCCACCATAACAGTCTGACCTCTACTTAAACTTTGATGAATAAAGCAGTATCAACGATCTTTAGCTTTAACTCGATTTTTCGCAGTGCTAGCAACAAAATCCTCACAAATAAAACATCCAGCATGGAAAGAACTAAAGCATTTTCGAAATGTTGGAACTCACTGCTCCACATATAAAGATAAAGAAATACTAAACCTTATCTCGAAGATAGAGGGTGGAAAAATATCTGGAGAAAAGGAGAACTAGAACCTGGGGTAACAAGGTATGCTACAAAAGCAGAAAAGTAATCGCAGAAAACAGGACCAGAGTGAAAGGTCGCTTCGTCGGAGAAAAGTCGTCTTCCCGGAAAAAAACAAACAGTGAGAACTAGATAATATGAATAAAACTAAGAAGATCTAACAAAAAAGAAATGATTTTTCAAGGAGTTCAAAAACTTCTTCAAGGTGTTATACCAAGTTCAGAAGTTGGTGGAGTTATTACTATTGGTAAGGTTATATCAGATGCAAGCGAATCATCAATAATTGCTCTACTTGCGATAACTGCTTTAATATCTG
>JAOWAT010269963.1:0-19710 GCA_028571025.1 Longipedia americana
GTATAGAGAGATCCCTTCTCTGGAGCAGTCTTCCAGGATTTAATTTCTGAGTTGGAGAGTTTTGTAGGTAATATAGGGACTGATGTCCATGACTTTGATAAGATAAAGTATGACTTTTTTCTTCCTTTACTTGAATTCGATTTCTAACACACTCTCAATGTGCCCCTGGATGAGGGATGCGTCGAGTTTATGTCGAGCTTGGTTCCTGAGGAGTATTTAATAGACTTCCAAAATGTAGTCGAATGACTATTCCTGATGTTAGATCAGGAGAGTTCTTTTAAGAAGTTAGAAAACGTGCTATATTAAGTTTTATAGCTAGGCTTTGTCAATTAATCCGTCGCTACGGGAATTTCTTATATCGGTGAGTAGCTGGCCCAGCGCCTCTTCGTCGATTTTATTTCCGATGAAGATTTTGCGGTTCAACAGCGTGTGGTCATCGTTTTTACGAATTGAGTTCATTTGTTGGATGTTTTCCGCTTGACTATAATATTTTTTGAGTAATATTTGTTCATTGAATTAACCCACTTTGCTAAGGTATATTTTTGAAATATACAAGAACATTTTTATTGAAATCAAGCTATTGCTCAAACAAGCATTTGATTACTTCTGTTTCCGCGACCTTTAGTCAAGGGAATGCCCCCTGAAGTTCCAGCTGAAGTTAAAGATCCACTTTATGAGCTATTTTTTACGAGCTTATTGGGGTTTGGAAGTACAATATTTTCGACTTTTCTCTTTTTTTTAGGCTTTTCCTAAACAAGAGACTCTCGCGTGGCTGGTTTTGATCGCCTTTTGGAGGATGGATTGAACTTAAGACAGAGTTAGGCAATATCTTAGCTGAACTAGCATTTTCTTGCATACTGAAGATGAGTAGAACTGTATATGTGCTGAATTAAGTACAAAAAAATACTTGTAGATAGTCATCATAAAAAGTACGGCATACGCAACAGCTTTTGTTTTTAGTTGAGGGTTTAGGAATGAGCTAAATTAGGTATGTATATTACGAGTTGTTCTTTCTATTCGACTGCTTCCTGAACTTTTTTTGTGTGTATTTATAGAAATGTCTCCTTTCGTTAGAAATAACTTGTCTGCGTTTTAAAATGAATTGTACTGTGTCAAGTGGGAGAGTGAAAGATGGCATGTACTATTCGGTATTGTTGTTAAACGTTGGGTAAGTTTTGGTTAGTTGAATAATCTGGGAACTGCAACCATTTTATTTTTTGACACTAATGTGTTGAACAGGGGAAAAGTCGATCAATAGGAATCGCTCGTTGTTGAGACAGCTTATTTTTCTCATAAAAAAGTGATGCTCCCCTAAACTTTAACTGAGTTTATGATTCCCTACTTGACTCTGCATTAATTAATGATAAATAGCCGATTTAGAGAATAATTTAAACTTAAAATTATTGCCAAAAACACTTCATAATCAGTATAAATTTTCATGAAAAAGAATATCGCTCATTTTGAAGGCAATATTACTCACGAACTCGACCTTACTGAAGCATTCAGCTAAAACAATGATTCATAGTGATTTTTTGATATAATAAAATATTAGGTACCTTAATTCTAGTTTGCTAGGTCTTAATGAAATCCTGACAATTTCAAAATATGAAACATCTTAAGTTCGAGATTAAGTCAAGTTTAAAGAAAAAAATTTTTTCTTACAAGTATTTTTTTTTCCCTTCAACATAGTGGACGATCAGTAAAATTAGAAGGAACAATAAAAATATGCTGAGATGGATCTAAAGCAAGCTTCGCTAAATTGTCCCATATTCCTATGAAAAAAAAGCATTCACATTTACAAATTCACACTTTTTAACCGTTGTCATATATTCATTTAAAGTATACGGTTCGAATTTTTTTCAAAGGTTTCCCTTCCAACCAAATAATAATTAAAATACATCACAAGCACTTACTTCGTGAGTTCTGTAACTAGTTGGCTATTCTTTTTACTTCTTCGACATCATCATCGCTGGCCAGGTGTTGATGTCCAAATTTTTCATATTCCTTTTTGAGAATAGACTCTAATTTATGCAAAGATTTATGATGTTGTTTATTTTATTACCTGTTTAGATACGTCTTCTCATCGATATGGAAAATGAATTACTCGATTTTTTTCATTAGTTAACCTTTGTCGGTTCTGTTTCTAAAAGCGAAGTCTTGCAGTATTTTTTATTTGTTCTCTAATTTTTGACATTAGAATGCCAATGATTTGATATTTTTTCGCCTAAGCTTCTTTTTTGGAACTGATAAAGTGCTTAACTCGCTTTGTTTTGATGCTTTTGTGTGATGTGTAAAATGATGGGATTTATTCAGATTGTCGCTATGCTTGCTAGGTACAAATTCGTTATGTTCTGACTTTTTCTGTGGCAAATCGAGTAAAGAAGACTTTTTCTTCGAACTGTTCTTTGAAAATAGAGATTTTGCTTAGTTTTTAGAATTATCGAAGGTTTTGGAAAGAAAACTATTATTTGTTATTTTTCCATTATCAGAATTGGTCATATTTGGTCGAAAAGATGATTGAATCGACTGATTTCTACTTCCATTCCGATCTTTCCATCTCATCTTGTGTTTATTTTTGAGTATAATTTGAAGATAAGATGATATTTTATGTAAGAGTTCAGTTTTGGTCGTGTTTTTCTTGAATTTGGAAACATTTTGATTTGTTGATGCTTCTTAATTCAGTAATTTCTAATTTAATTGCGAAGTTTCGATCTGTGATTGGTCATAACAGTGGAAACCCTGCATTTAGCGTAGTTGAAGAATTTAGGGCATCGCTTAGTTTCCGCTTTAGAATTAGTTTCCGCCTTCTATCTCTTTCATAAGCATATTTTAACCGAACGCGGAGTTGTTTTTCAGTTGCTGAGTGAAGAATGTGGAATTCTATTCCAAAGTCTTGAGGAGACCATTGAATCTTTAATTTTCAACCTGGAACTTACAGGCTATTTGATGCCCGATTTTTGTTTGTATTATTTCTTGGAGGTGGGGTATTCTCGAGTTATGCTTCAAAGAATGACGATCAGATGGTTTTATCAGCTACTTATTTTGAGAGGGAAATTTCTAGTTGTTTCGTAGGTTTAAAGAGTAAATCAGCTATTGAAGATCGACAAAAGTATCGAGTGTTCTGAAACTTCTCATAACACGATTAATTTTCTGATTGGGGTCGTAGGGGCTGAGTTTTTTCCTGAGAAGCTGGCTGCGGCAGTATTTCTCTGCGAAATTTGCTGGTTCCTTTGTGGAAGAAACGTTTTGGTTGTTTATGGCTTTTTAGATGTGATCGAAAAGCTAGCTATCCCTCATAGAGCAGGTTTATTATCTTCTATAAATTTATTCCGTTCGATCAATAAAAATAGATTTCGAAAATTATCACTTATTCCTATGCGAACAATTTGTAATTGCGTAAAAACCGAAATTATTCGAAATGCAGGCAGTTTCTCTTGAAAAATATAATTTCTAAACTGTAGCAACTATGCAATTTATAATAAAATATGCCACTATATAATTATTGATGCCATCTGAAACAGAGTAACCATTGATAATTAGTAACAAATCCTGCAAAAGATACTTTATTGTTGATGGGACTAAGGTGTACTTCACAGCTGACTTCGATTCTGGAAACCTCTAAAAAGTCTAACAGATATCACCCTATGTTGTAATTCTTCACGTCACATAGTACAAACTAACACCGGGTTTTGACAAGACCCGCTTTTCTACCGAAAAGACTTTTTTTCATTTTAAGGTGGGTGGTTTCAAGAAATGTACAGTCAGGTTCATGATAACGAGGCAGCATTTGCTAGAAAAATTCATTAAAGTATCATATCATAATAGTAGAGAGTGAAGAAACTGAGGGATGCTACAAACCGGTGATGCGAATTGATTCAGGATAGTGGAATTTGGTGACTGAAAATATTAAAATATATGTATCAGTAAATTGACTTAGAGAAATAACTATGGATAGTGTGAGCTTTCCTTTCAGTATAGCTTCGATGAGGATTACAATTGGGGCTAGTTTGCATTTACATATCCCTATAGCTATCAGGAGGGGTAGTATTTGGTAGAGTAACTGAGCAAAAAGTATAAAGATCATTCTGAAATTTACTTTTGCGATGAGATTCTGGGCTATAGTGTTGAGAAGCGAAATTTACACTTGATAACAATAACTGAAAGAGTCAATTGTGGTAAAGAATTCGAATAATATCCGTCCACCGATGGACTGTTCCCCTAAATCGCGCCAAGACCCTATAAAATAAACAGACCGAAAATTGTTATTTCTGGGAGGGTTCATCCTGGTGAAACTCCTGCCTCATATTGTGTAGAAGGCCTGCTCAAATTTCTTCTCAATGAAAAAGACTACAGAGCCTATCTTTTGAGAAAAAATTTCCACTTCATTATAGTCCCGATTCTGAACCCCGATGGAGTTTTTCACGGGATGTTCAGGGTTGATATGAATGGAAACAATCTGAACAGATTCTACAAATAAAATTCCCCTAAAAAGCAGTACTTTTACATGCTATTTCAGACCAACAATTTGGTCCTTTCGCAAGTATCTGTAATCTCTCGAAAACGTATTTTTCTATTTTGACTTCCATGCTCACCCATCAAAAAAAGGTTTCTTCATTTACGGGAACGCATTTGATGAATTTATTCACCAAGTGGAGGCTTAAACGTTCGGGAAGATGGTTGAGAGTAACTGCCCGTACTTCTAAAACCTCGACAGTATATTTTCAGAAAAGCAGATGTCGATCAAGTAGAAGAACGAGCAGCATTCGAAAGAGGGGTGTGGAAGAGTGTTCGTTCACCAAATGTTTGGAAACATCATTCATTCTTACACTGTTTAGTGCGGTTATTTCAGTCCTAATAGGCTCAACCCCTACCCTGGGATAAACCATAAGGATGTTCTTTCCGGAGATTACACCTATGATGACAGTTACGAGACTTTCAGTATGAAGCAGTACACTCCCGACTCCTACAGACTGATGGGTAAATCGATACTCATTACTATATTGGATATCTTCCATATCAACCCATACCCGAGAGTGACACTGGGAGAGTTTAAGGCAATTTCAAGCATCAGAAAAGCAGTCGCAATGAGAGTCTACCACTAGGCGTAAAGGTTCAGATTGATCGATTCTAACTGCTACAAAAAGGCAAAGGACATCAAGGAAAAGGCTCAGTAATATTACCTCGAACGGTTCGGAAAATGGGGGCTGAATATCAGCGATAACTATGGGATGAAAGCGAAAAGGAGAACTTTCTCTATAAATTCCAGAGTTTATATGCTGAAAGGACTGAAAAACATTAAAATTGTTCAGAAGGACGGTTAGATAGGAACGAATAATCAAAAGTAGATCGAAAAAGATATTGAAGACTCAGTAGATAGTTAAACCAGTTCCATTTAAGGTTAGTAATAGTATTCGAATTTTGAAAGTCTGAAAGCATTGGCGAGAGACGAGGAAGGCGGGAAAGAAAGTTAGATTTAAGAAAGAAGGTTCTTTTTGAGTGATAAGAAAATAGTTTTCTAACCCAATGTTATTCCTTCAAATGAGGAATCGAAATAGATTGAGGAAGATTTGATTGAAGTGAACCGGAGACTGTCCTAGAGGAATAAATCGTTGCAAAACCTGAAGAAAAGGAGCGATATCAATTAGAAGATCAAACAGATACGGTGTGATGCAAATACCAAACCCAAAATCCTCTAGAAAGAGAGATAAATGCCAAGAAGAGATAGTGAGTAAATACAACCTACTTCCAAAGAAATCTCTGCCAAGATAAACACGGAACGATGCACCAAAAAATAGCCAATGCTTCGAAAACAGCCCGAACCTACCTTCAAAATCAGCAGGATTGGAACATTTCTGGAAAAGCAAAGCGCGAAGGAGATCAGCAGACAACTAACGCTCAGGAAAATGCCCAACGGGAATAACACCCCACTTCCAGTCCTTTGCAAAAATAATTATTAGACCAATAAATCGAAAGATACAGTGAAAGGCACTCAGGCAAAATCACTTCACAAATTACCTGAACTCTCTTGAGTTCTTTACCTTGATATTTTGAAGATAACAAATTTTGGTTTTAACACTTTAGGATTGGTTAGTGTAGCTTTGAGGGTACTAATAGATCTAATTTTACTCGTCCTGATTTATTACTGTACGTAAAGGAATGCTGCAAAGATCCGCAAGAAAAAAACCGATAGTTGTCCAATTCAGTCATCACGAATACTTGCTTCCAATACGACTGTCCCTGCAAATATCCTAAAAATACGAATCTCTCCCTCCAAATGGAAGTTTCAGATAAATATAAAAAGAGTTCAGATAGCTTCTCAATAACGATTTGGTTCTGATTCCCGAGGAGGAGGATCTTTTGCATCATTTGTCAGCATGTAATGATTTCGCAAAATTGTAGAAATGAAAGTTGTTTTTATCATGGAGTGTCGACAATATATGAAAAAACTTGACAATATCCACAATAAATAAAAGCAAAATCCGAAATTTCAATTCCTAAATAGTGCTAACAGCCACGTATCATAAAAGAATGAAGTAAAAGTAGTTATAGATAGTCACACTTTTTGCCAAAGAATTACTACTTAGGCCAGACCCCCGAAGAGCACTGCAAGTTCATTCTGGATTTTGTGAGCCAGTCATAAAATCACTTCTCAGTTTATAGTTTGATCAAATTTCTCAATAACGTTAAATCGTATCTTTAACGCAACAAATAAGTCACAAAAAAATGTTCTTTGCTGCTTCTAAAGGAAAATTTTATCAACAAAATAGTAAACTTAAGCTAAAAAATAGTGCATGCTGCACAGGAAAAGAATAATTAGAACCAAATATTAGAGATTGAGTAGCTGAACAGAATAAATTCTGAGCTTCAAATTCTCTAAATCATTTTAATGCAAACGCTAGAGAAGATAGTCGCAACTAACTCAACCGAACAACACATTTCCGGCGAAAGATCGAGCTTCTTGCAGATTGGGATGGAAATTTTGACCATGAACAGTAGTGCTTTAACCAATTAAAAACTTCAATCTTTTCTGTCTCTAATCAATACAATCAAATAGTCTTACAGAAAGTAAGAAAGTAAAAACGCCAAGGAGTAAACTAAATTTACCTCAAAAAATTTGCTGTATCAGTAATTCGAAGAACGGAAAACGTCTATTTTAAAGTCTTTGGTAAGAGGAATAGGCTTATAGAACAATATAGTTTGCCTCCATAGTATTTCAAATTTTCTTTTGGGAAATTTGGGAGAAATAAATACAATGAACTAATTGTTGAACTTTACCAGCGCTTGCATGGGAGCAAAACTACTAAGTGTTTTGGATAAAGTGGAGTATAGATTGAAGAATAAGATTTACCATATTGGGGACGCAAAGCAATTTAGAATTGATGTAAATAGCACCTAGCTTGACGAGAAATAACAGGGAAGTGTGAATAAACAAATATAGTCGGCGATTAAATACGCAAATAGTATAAAGTAACTCAACATAGGTAGCAGTTTCTACGACACCATGACAGTGAATAAATCAATTCAACATCTTAACTCTCGCGCAGATATCTTCAGCATCGATCTAATTTGTGAGACTGAGTTCATAAAGTTTTACAAAGGAACGTACAAAGCGGTGAAAGAAATGAAGAGGATTTTTTCGCAGATGAAGGAGGGAAAAATAGACTACTAAAAATATCAGCCCAATATCGCCAAATTGCAGAAACAAAGAGAAACTATTAAACAGAAAATGGACAGCAAAAGCGGGCACGCCCAGAAAAAATATGCAAACTAGGAAACCCAAATTCTTGCTCATTTGACTGCAAACCGCAAGGAACAGGCCAATCAGTCGGAATAGCTCGGAACATTTGCGAAAGAGGTGCAAAATCAGTCCCAAAAAATGCAACACCTCGAATAGCTAATTCTGAACAAATAAAACAAAATTCATAGCTTGGAAAAAATTATTGGCGAATACATTTCAGTAGGGAACAAATAAGAGTATTTGAAAGAGAGTTTGAGGAGGAAAAGTCAACTTCAAAGTAAAGTTTTCAATATAAAAATATAGTCGAAACCTGTAAACTAAGCAGAATAAAAATTCAACTATTCAAATAACGGAATTCTAGCACCTCCTTCTATGTCATAGACCTTGTCAAAAATAAATAACCAAATTTCTAATTTCACATCACACACTGGTGTTACTCCTCCGCTGCCTCCATCTCTGAATCTCCCTATTCCTCCACCCCTTAATCTTCCGACGCCTCCACCACTAACTTCTCTAAGAATTAAGAAGGAATCAGTCTCAAAACCTCTGCCAGAGTTAAGTTTTCTCGAACTCGGGAAATCGCAAAATATTCCTCTGGTTAATCGCAGTTCTAGAAAACCAATGAAAAATAAGAAGCCAACCCAATAGATGAAAACTATCGGATGGAATGCTGTATAGCCTGGGAACATTAAAGATTCTTTTTGGGAGAGTCTTTCTGAGACATAGTTGGATGAGGAGTAGTTGGTGACTCATTTTGGAAGGAAAAAAACCAATGCAATGGAAGGGAACAGTGGATCTAATCATATTAATGAACCTGACAAAGTTTCCAAAACCATCCCTCTAAGGAGCAAGACCCTATTGAGTGCTGACAGAGCAAAGAATATCGAGATAGTGCTTTCGAAATTTAGACTAGACCCGAGAACAATCTAAGATATGGTTGTCTATTTCGACTAGAATTACATATCTCAACAGAAAATATAGTGCTTGCTGAACATTCTACCGAACGAGAAGGAACTTTAGCTTTTTACACCCTTAAGAATTCCCGAGGAGTAAATCAATCAGTGGTCAATAGGAGATTACTATTTTTCTATTGTGACCAAGTTGTAAAATTACCAGGAAAGATTAAGGGCAATTCTGTTCAAGAATTAGTTTGATACAATTAGCACCAACTACAACCGAAAACTTAAGTCTTTCACGACTTTCTTCATCGGTGTTCTCAATGATTCGTTGCTTAAATGCTTTCTCAAGTATCTTCTCAACGTTGGGAATTATCTTAATGCTAATTCTTTTCGAGGTGGGGCATATGGATTCCGTCTGGATTGCATTGAAAAAACATACACACTTTTAGGTGAGGATTCGACCATCTCGCTATTTGAGTATTTGCTCAATAGCATATGGAAAAACTAAATGGATGATGGTTTCCCCGCAGAATCAGAGAGGAGAAGGAAGGTCAATCTGAAGGAGTAAGTCTAGGTCTTTTACAACAGTACAACTGATAGTCCGGTTAGTGGACTGAATAGTTTGAGGGATGAGTACAACGGATATTAAAAAGAGTACGAAAATATTGAATATTGCCTTGTGAATCTTCAATTTGACATGGGAGAGGAAAGTGATTTTGATGGATTTTCCTAAGAGTAGTTTTATCGGAGGCAGATGGAGGGATGTAAAGACCAGGTTACCTAGTATCTGCTGCCTTTTTATACTCAACTACAGGAAGAATTGACTATTGTCAGAGATAACTTAGAAGAGGCTAAGGAGGTATTCGCCAAGGTTCAACAATACTTTTGTGATAAGTCCGACTCCGAAAGGATAATGGAAATTGTCAAGAAATTTAGATCAAAGGTTGTGTAGTATATCAAAAAGAGAAATCGTCAAACAGGCAGAAAGTTTACTCATCTTGTTCTTTCGGGCAAAGGAAGATTCGGATTGACAGAACCAAAATGACAATTTTATTACTCTTATTTATGCTATTAAAAAATGGTAATACTGAATACTGAATATGTTCACTCTTTGGGAAAAAATGGTAATAAATCTCCCTTAAAAATTTGGCTACTATTTTTCCACAAAACCATCAAATTGATCATTTGATCCTACGATATTCCATTCAGAAAGGTAGTATGAAAGTCTTTCTTTTGGGAATTAATTTGCAATTTTTCACGACTCTACGTCATCTTGAGCTTATTCGTGAAAAATGTTTCTCCGATTAAATAGTTAAGTTTTTTCTTTGCTGCTATGCATAGTTAGGGGAAAGTTTTATATGACTTATGCTCGAGTTAAAAATGTGAGAGGATGACTGTATTTGAAAAGATATAAATTCGATATCTAAATCATTGTATGTTATATATTACGACTTTTTAAGCTACATTTCAGTTATCTTGGCCAACAATTGCTTCAGAAGAGATACTCTTACAATCGCTGTTATTGCCCTATTCAGTATCACCGCCGCTTTTTTAATAATGAGGTATTGGAGGCGTGCGAACCCTCTTTACTTTTTTGATCCTTTTGAGGTCTTTCAGAAAAAGATTCATATTTTTACTGTTTACAAAAACTTTCAGAAACAAAATACGTTGTTTCTTCATTTTTTGTCAAAAAAGATAGGAATATTGAGAATTCTAAATTGTTGTAAATATTTTTTTCTCAGTTGTAAATTGATACAAGATTATTAAAAGCAATGAAAGAGTTGATTTTTGTGGAAATAAGGATTGCAAATCAATTAGATTTCGAGTGCACCTTCAGCATTACTAATCGTCAAAATTCTCGTTTTTTCTAATGAGTTTGAAAACATTTCCACTGGCGTCGGTCAATTCAACCCCGTCATCGATTGATTCAATTGATTTACTAACGATGAAGCTTGCGAAACCCTAAGTCATGTCTTTTGTATCCTTTTCACTGGGGTCTTGTTTACAATTTAACGTCGTAAATGAGCAGTAATTGAAATCCACTTAGCCATCCCAAATGTACAAATTGCATTCTCTGGATTTTTCACAGCATTTTAAGTTAGCCCAAATGCGATATGCGTTGTCGAATTTATCTACTTCGATGTTATATTGAATATTTTCATTGTCGGCAAGGACATACTGACCGACGTATTAGTCATCCAGTCTGTGAAGTTTAAGTGAGAGAGAGTTGACGAGTAGACAAGCCAGAATAATGATAGAAAACTGGTGATTTTTCATTCTTCCCGAGAATTTAGTAACTTTAAAAATAGTATCTTGTGTAGAACGGAATAAAATCAATAAAATATATTTTTTTGACAGTTAAAATAGCGTCATTTTATCAGCTGCTTCAATTTTTGGGACTTTTCTTTGTCTATGCTTTATAGAATTTGGATAAGTTAGGCCATATCAGGCGTTTGATGCCACTTTTCCCCTTTTCTGAGGTCTGATTCCTGGATTAATTTCGTCTTGCTGTGGTGATAGATGACTATTTTAAACATGCATATCGATAAATCTTTATTTCTGAGCCCTTCTTACCTTCGATACATTATTCTGATTATTTTTTCCGCCTTTTCCCAGCTTTAAAGTTCCTATATTTTATCTAGTTTCAGCACCAGAGTGAGCGAGATTAAGGTGGCAAATATTTTATAGGGATGGGAGTAGTCTGTAATTGGCTGATCGTAAAGCATTTGATTTCCACTGTTAATGATGCTTCTGTAGTGGTTGATATATTTTTGGACAAGATCTATAATGGTTTTCAGTTTTGATATCGATTTACTGGGTTTGTTGGTCAGACTGGTGCTGAAAAACTAGTGATATTCGTTCACTAGATCACCATCATCCATGAGAAGAACGTTGTTAATCAGTTATAAACTCCCATGAACAATGTATTGGTTTTACTCATAAAGACCAGATACTATTTTGTCTAGAGGAATTTTGACTCCGTTCAAGGCAGACAGGTTTATTAGTGACAGATAGCACTAGAAAATTATTAGTTCGTGGTCCCCGTTATTAATGCCCCACAGAAGAATTTTTACTAATGTTTGTAGGGAAGAGTAAGGTAAAACTTGCGCATTACATTTTTTTAGAGTTGTTGAAAAGAACTTAACTGCGTCTGGTAGGAATTTCGTATCCATGTTCAAATCAAAATCTTCTGATTTTTTCCCGTCAGCCTTAAATGACGATGACATGAAGTTTATAATTGGAGTGTGGTGAAATCTCAAGGGTTAAAACTCCGCAAGAGTTCTAAGAGTTTTAACAAGTTTGAGCGAAGTGTCCAGAAATTGGGGAATTCTGCAAGAGTTGAGCTTATTGAAAGATTTGCAGATTTAGGTGAAAACAGACTACCCTTATTTGGCAAAATACTCTCCAAACTTCTTTCTGCCACTTGCCAACTGATTTTCCACGTCTTTGTTCAGTGTTTCACCCTGAAGTCTCTTTGCTTTGTGAACTTCTTCATTGGACACTCCCATTTTGTTTGCAATGAGTTTTTCGGTTTAGATTTCCGTGTCTGCAGTTAGTATGTAAAGAAAATTAGTGATAAGTTGAAGTATTTCCGCCTGAATAATGTTCTCATGAGAAGTAGAATACATTTTTTGATCAGTTTTAAGGATGATTTCAAAAAACTGCCGGAGCTAATTGAAATCATATTTTAGCAGTTTGTTTACATTTTAGATGTTATTTAAACAAAGTAGCAGTATGTTTTAAGCTTAATATTATTCTAGTGGATTAAGCTCACCATTCGAACATCGATGAACAATTTATTTGATCATTGTGGGCACATCAAAGAAAGTTTTGTCGACTGTTAATTGCCCCTTTATATCTATCTTAAGTATCATGTTAATGTATATGGTTTTCTTCAGTTAAAATTTTCTATTTCCCTTTGAACCTGTGTTAAGAATCTTTTAAAGCAAGTGTTTCAGCGGCTAAAGGAGTACTTTTGTTGCTTCTTTGGGGAAAACACTGATAATTTTTTCTATCATAAACAGAGAAGCGTAATTATCGGTTTATATGCATTAGAAGGCATGATCGACAGTTAACTGGGTTAGCTGCTAAGAGGGGATGTATTTCTATTCGTGGCTTTTTGATATTACCATATCTTGCTTTTTACGGACATTAAAGCTGAGCTTTAGGATGTCTCCGAAAGTTTAGAGAGAATCCACCCTATCTTAGCACTCGGGGTAGGCAGTATTGAGCAGTATGATCATGTTGTTTGCGAGATTGAGTTTCTCATTGACCTTCAGATTGTTGGTCCTTTCGATTTGGTCTTTGATTTTCTCACAGAAAGCATCAATGAACGAGTCAATATTCTAGGCGGAGATTATTTTGCGCGATATCGTTCCGGAAAGCTTTGACAGAATGTCTCTGGAAGAAAGGTAGGTGGTATTAACGAAGAGAAACTTTTCAAAGTTGCATTTGTGAATTTTTTCACTGTTTTACTGTTTTTAGTAATTTACAACTAGGCCCTTCATGATCATGAGAAAGTTCTACTCGCCGTACAAGATCGCTGGACATAAAGCCTGAAGTTACTTTTAACTCTAAAGGTTCAACGTGTACTATGGCTTCATCTTGACTTCTCTTTCCTTTGACATGGCCTAGAGATAGTTTTTCCAAAATGTGCTCAAAATAAGAACTCCCTTAAGAGTGAAGTTAAGCGCCATTTTGTGTATCTCCTTCACAAAACTGTTAAGATAAGGAATTTTCTCCGGAAAAGTGGGAACCAGTTCACGAAGAAAATTATAGTAGGCTCCTAAGGTCACTCCAAAATCAACTATTCTCTGGTATTACTTCTACAGATGCTTTTACCCGAGTTTCACCAACTTTTACTGTGACTTTTCCTTCTATCTTTCGATTGAGAATTAATCAACTACTCTGAGTAAGAAAACTAGTACTTTATATACAAGCTTTGGTGAATCTAATGGACAATTTGGGAAATAAAACTGCTTTATTATTACGATTAGCATCTGTTTTTTGAGTACTTTTCAATTTTTCCCATCAACTGATCGAGTCCAAGCGAAGTCTTGTATTCCTATTTGACAGAGTCCTTGGTTAAAGATTTGTTACAAGCAATTAGTCTATTTCTTTATTTTTGATGTGTTGAGGGAGACTTATCGCAAGCGCATGCTAGAATCGAGTCATTTAGGCCAGAACTTGAATTTTGCGGTAATAAGCTTTTTCATAATGGGGATCGATTTGAATTGCTTGATTTACTTGAGACAAAGATTATTATAGTTTGGACTGGAATTGGTATGCAATTCCTAGGTTTAAATTGATCACTGCCCACTCCCTTTGGGTGAATCCATCGGCACCTTCTTTTATGAGATTTAGATATTTATTGATCGACATTTTGTAGCATCCTTTCAATAGGAGGGTTTTCGCCTCCTCTTTCAGTCTATTTTTCTGAGATCGCCTCGTTTACTAATTCTCATTCATTCACTCAAGACCCAAGCAGTCTGGTTTTAAATATCTCAGTATTTTAAACTAAGTTGGACTTAAACTTTCCAAACACGTGCAAGTAAAAAATATACCAAATAGTTATCACAGATAAGATATTTTCCTTGCAGTGTCTGTTTAATCATGGTATATTTCTTATGATTCTCCCATTCACTCGACCTGTGGTCTAATTGACTCGCATTCTGTTTTTCCTTATTCCTCCAGCTCGACAATTTCCTGTCAACTCTCCAAATTGTGACTCATACGAATTATTCCGTTCGAAGTCCTAAGTTTTCGTCGGAAATCTCTTCATACTTTTATGACTGCTTGTGTGAAAATTGCTCGCATTTCTGGAATTCAAGACCTTCTGTGAGGGGTTTCTTGTATGGATCGCCAGATTAGTCATTTCTTGCTCATCTTTATCATCTTCACAAGTTGCGGAATGATATCGATAGCTCACGACTCTTTTTAGCTCCTTCTGTCTTTTCAGATGTTCATCTTTTTGCTCCTCGAAATTCAAATCGACTATTGGACTGTGACTGTTTTTATCTCTAACAATTTTTGAACTTTTGATGGAATTAGCATTATTTTACTTCTCAAGTTTAATTGCACCCGAAGAAAATTTTGGTCTCCTGGAAAATAGGTCTACAGACTCTCTGATATTTGACAAATTAAGGATAGGACAAGGATCGTCTTGCTGAGCAGTCACACACGGATCTATATGTTATTTTAAACGGTTGATTCGATCAGTTAGCGACTAATACTCGATCTGTAGAAGGTTCACGTTTTATTCCATAAAAAATGTATATGGAATCTCACCCGAAGGCTAACCTAAATAAAATATCTGAACTGCTTCATTTGGCAACAGAAGTCTTTAATCTAAAAATAGCACGGCTACCTGGAGATTGCGGAAATAAAACTAAAAATTGGCAAATTTTCATATTTGACTTTATATATTGAGTGTTTATTATTCTTTTGAGAGTATTGATTGGATTTGAAATTTATATAACTTCAAAATTAAATAGGCACTTAAACTTCAAAAAATGTCGGTCTAATAAAGCCAAATGCAGGAAGTTAGGGAGATGGAGGAATTCTTCATCCGAAAGTCGGACTTAGATGACATTGAAGCGATTAACTAACTAATCAATGAGTAGTCCCACGATAATCTCGTTAAACTGTATAACTACCCGAAACTTCTCAACCTTATTGAAACGTACTCATTTTTTCGACTTAGATCGTTTATTTCGTTAACTATATTCAACTCCGACCACAAAATAATCGGATGTGGGTGTTTCAACGATGCTCCTCCCGGGCTCAAAGGAAAATACGACAATAAGCACGAAAATCTATGGGACGACTGGCTTCCTTAGGCATTCAATTTGGAAGAAATACCTATCACCAGCTGTAACACATTGTGGCTTTCGTACCTCCACATCGATCCCAATTATGCGGATTTCATTGAAGCTATCTCCGAAAAACTGTTTCAAAATCTGTACGTCTTACAGCCTCAGCTGGACGGAATACTCTTTCTTAAGAGAGGAGAAATATAGGACCTTGAAAACATGGAAGACACGCTTAGGATAATTCATACTCACTTTTTAGAATTCAAGTCAAAGAACAAGGAAGTTCTGAAGAAAGTAATTGGAATCAGCTATCTTTCCAGGGTTTTTTACTCTCCAAAATCTCATGTGAACTAAAAGATGGAGATAAGGATGGCACGTGAGGAAGATCACGATGACTTAGCTGAAATCTTTAACAGACAGTCTGAAGTTTTGACTAGTCAGTTCGGTGAATTTTTTATTGCTGATTTGATTGCTACTCAGAATTTGACCAGAAGAATGACGAAAGGAACGAAATCAGAAGGAAAAGCAATAGTAGGACAGGTTAGAGACCATTCTATAGGTTTAATGAGTGTTTCCACAGAAATCGACTATAATCTTCTCAACAAAGAATTCGAATTGGAAACGTTTGAAAACCTCATCAAGCCTGATCTGCTGGAAGCTATTAACAATCGATACTAGAGACTAAGGTACGAGGAAATGGTAAGAAAAAGAGATGAGTAAGAGGCTTTGATGAAACTTATTCACTAGGAAAGAGCCAAGTGCTTGAAAATTGGACAGAGAATAGTCCTTCAGCAATTCTGTATTGAGAAAGAAGCTGAAATAAAATTCGAGCTATAAAATATTGTTGGGAATGAAGCACAGGCCAGAGCGTTAGACATCAAAGGATTTTGGTAGCGTCTTGAAAAGTGGATGTTTGGATTTTAGATGTATTTGCCATCCGAAATTTTCGAGAAGTATCCCTAATATGCCCGAGATCTTGAAAGCTTTATCATGACTCCTTCCGAGTTCCTTATTGAGACTTTGGAAATATTTGGTCTTCCCAAGAACTATATGAAGGGGGAAGGTCATTGGAAAGATTGGGCCGAAAAAATACAGCAAACCCTAAGAGCAGCTCAATTGAGAAGACCAAAGAAACAACCAAAAAAAACTGAAAAAAAGAAAAATAAAGACAATAAGAAGTAGGATTAATAAAAGCCTCCAGATTATTTTGATGTCGAACCTTTCAGACAAGCGTTCGGGAAGTTTTTAACAGTTGGAGCTGATATCAGAACAATTTTCAGAGGAGATATTAAAGAAAAGGAAAAGGCGGTTGTGATGCTGTTCTGCGACGAAAAGGGGCAGATGATTTATTAGAAAACCGTTGATCTGAACGCTTTAGGGAAGCAAATGAACGAGTAGGGTCTCCAGATAAACCCAAATGTGATTGAAAACATGAGTAGTATGTTACATGCATTCGGGGACATCTTGTACGAGGAGAGAGTCGTCCAGGTTCAAGTGAAATAGGAGTAAAAGAAGAATATATCGATTAAAAAAGAGACTCAACCGAGGTTTGTCGATGTTACACAAAGATTGGTTTCTTTCGACGATTTTGAAGGGGCAGTCAAAAATATGGCAATGTTCGATCTTCAACTCGGAAAGCTTGGATATATTAAAAGTGGCAAACTATAAAACGAGATCAAGATCCTGGAGGAGTAAGAAGAAATCATCAGACAGAAAAGAGACATTACCGAAGCCAAGGAATTCAACTATGGTGATTACGGGGACATTGTTTGCGGCGTTAAACTGGGGTAGCTACCGGAGATACCCTACGAAACGAACAATGCTATCGTTATCAACCTATTCTGCATCGACGAAATCTATGAGTCAAGGAGTTTGTAATTCGTAGAATATGCATTCTCTCTATTTCCCGACAGAGACTACATCATTATCACCCAACCGTTTACAGTTCCTGAAAGTACGCTGGTTCAGAACTTTATTCAAGTCGAGCGGAAAAAAAACTCAACGTTTGAACACTGTCTCTACATATATCACAAAGATTCACTTTACGCAAAGGAGATTCGTGTGAGAAGATCTTAGCTAGTCGATATCGAAAGAGCTTAATACCTGCTCGGAGATATGCTGAGCAAATAGGAAATCCAGAAGAATATCGAGGAGTCTATTGTTAACACATCTTCAAAATACTACAGTTTTTCAGTAAACTGTGGAGAGTAACTGATAGGAATTTACACGATTTCGAAAAATGTCAACTTGGATTACTACATGTCACATTTTTTTGTCCAGGATCAGATCATTTTGAATGAGCATCCCAGATAAAAACACGGAAAGGTGGTTCATTCTTTCATCAACCCGTTGTTCAAGAAGTCAGTTCGGTTTATTTTACGCGAAATTCTCCGTCTGACCAATAAATCGTGTCTTTATTTTGAGGTTCATAATCGTACTTTGCTTCCTGACATTTTTCACTAGTTTACACCGTTGAGATTGAGGACCTTCCCTCATCTTTTGAAAAGGAAGTGGAATTTTAGTTTTTAGAGGGAAGACATCGAGAGAAGACTAACAAATAAGGGGGGAGTGGATGTAGATCGCGACCCCTACGACCAGTAGGAGGCAATTTTTTCGTTGTCGATGATAACCAAGAAGAACCTGAATGCGACAAAGCTGAGTAATAATACTAGGATCGTGGTGGTGGGGGCTTCGGATACCGGTCTGTCGTTCATCGAGTCTCTGCTGATGATTAAGGATGTGACATTTACAAATATCACTCTGTTAAGTCCGGGAGGGATTGTAACAATGCATGTGAAAGATCAGAAGGACTATTTGAAAGCGAGCAGCACGAATTACACCTTGGACTAGATCAAGAACTTGATGATTGATGCCAGGACCACAGTTCTAGATGCCAAAATGGTCAAGCTGGACAAGAAGAACAAGAGAATACTAATTGACAAAAATGCCTACATTCCTTACGATCTCTTGATTTTATCAGTTGGACTGATCGATACTCTGCTGCAGAACATAGGATTGGTATCCTATGGACTGGCACATTCTCCATACTACAAAGACAAAAAGTATATCGAGGGAGTTTTCTCTATCGACGATCCCTACCTTTACAAGAACTTCTATTTGGATTCTGACAACTTGAGACTCCTAAAAAGAAAAAAGAAACCCCAGAATATCACGATCTATGGTAGAACTCCTCATACTATTGCTCTGATTAGTGGCTTATTGACGAGAGGAGTAGCCCCATAAAGAATCCACTATGTTTGTCCTGGATCCAGTCGGAGGAGGGCTCAGACATTCTAATCGAACAATTAAAGAATCGAATATGAATCAAGTTTAATCGAGAACCCCGATACATTTGAAGATGTCAATGTTGAGAAAATGGTCATCGAACAATTGAGACTGATAGGAGTTAACGTTGAACTGGGTTTTTAGTTTTATGAAATAGAAGGGAATCCTTGTAAGGGAATTAAATTCAGAAAGAAGGCCGATAACTACGAGGAGTTGGATTAACTTATTAAAAAGAAAAAAATTGAGATACAGGTCAAACAGCAGTAAATGGGAAATAAGATGGCTGAAGAGCTTGATGAGTTGTCTTAGGAAATGGAGGACAAAATATCTCCTTAAAAATAGATAGAGTTACTGGAACAGCAGCAATGGAAATAGTTATTCACTCCTGCGAGATTTTTCATTACTTCGGGGTTGATTGATATTGATACATAGATTTTCGGCATAATCCATGAGAATGGACTGGTTTATAACGGTCGACTGATTACTAAATCGAACTTCCAAACCACTGAAAATTAAATCTTTGCCTGTGGCAGAATATGCTAGTTTTCCCAGAGATATAAGCAGTTTTCGGTGGGGAAGAGTTTAAGACTGGACAGGTTTAACGGCAGATAGTTGGGTGCTGTACTGAGCAAACATGTGCTCGAAATTTTGAACCTCAGCTATTTGACAACCGAAAAATATACGGAGGATCAGCTGCCTAAATTTAACATGCCAGTTGGAATCGGAAGTGCGCTGCCCAACGATATGGTATACTACTACATTAAAAAGACTGATAACTCTTTACCAAAGGTTGTGTTGGAAAAGAATATAAGACCTCAAGAGTTGACTTCTAAAAACATCGATAATTTCAAAGGGCACTACATCAAGTTCAAAATTGACTCAAACAATATGATTGAGTCGGTTTCCTACTTAGGAAGCTAGCAGGTGGTGGTGTCGTCTTTGATGTCGTTCATTGGGCTCTCAGTGGAGTATTTGA
>JAOWAT010271074.1:0-19702 GCA_028571025.1 Longipedia americana
TTTCCTCATATCAGGTTTTCCACAAAACTGACTTTTTTTCGCAAGCTTGTGATATTTATGGCACTTTTGATTTGGACATTCTAAATTGATATTTTTAATAATAGCTCGGATGGAATTATTCTCTTGAAGACACCCCGTTTTGTTCATAACTCAAGAGTTGACCGCATAATGCGATCCTTGTTTTTTGTGAGCTAGCTTTGATTAATCAATTTTATTAACCTAAAAAGAATATTTTGTGACGCCAATTTAAGCATCTCAAAAAAAGAACCAAACCAAGGAGAACACTTTTAAGGTTTTTTATCCTCACTAAAATTGATTCTTCCGTGTATTAGTTTAGAAATTAGTTGGTTAGTTTATAAAGTAAGGGAGTTATGTCACAAACAGCGGGACAACGTATATCAGCAATTATCTGTAGCCGGCTTGATAGTTTAGCCTACCAAAGCATTTGCGCGTGGTCTATTTGGAGTCGATGCTCGAGATTTAGAGAAAAAAGCACAAGTTCAGAATTCATATAAATAAGAATTGGAACGACAGATGGAAGAGAATAAAAAAAGGAAGGAACAGTTAAAGAAAAAGCTTGCTGATGAGGACGAAAAACTCGAAAAAAAAATTAAAGAGCAGGGAATCATCGACGAAGAGAGGAAAAAACATGACAAAACTTACAAAACTTACGATAATCATCAAAATAACAGTCCTCCTGGAAAACAAACCGTCTCAAACAAGCGATCATTCCAATAGCACAAGCCAATCGACAACTTCAATGTATTCTAGCCTCAACTGAACATTTATAGCAAATAGGAATATAACGCTCATCAGTTCACCTTGCCTATAGATCCTGTCGAAAGCTAGAGAGACCACTTTTTGACTGAGGCAAGACAATAAAAAGATAGGAGATTGAAATAATCACTGGATTTGAAGGTTTAAGAAATTTATAAGCAAATTTAAAACACAAAAAAAGTTCTAAAATTGGATCAGTAATTGTAAAAAATTCGTAGATAGCTCAAAAAATCGTCCGAAAATACTTAGCAAATTTAGTCATCTCTTATGCCTAAACCTCTAAAAAACTATTTGGAACAAGAGTAATCGAAATTTTACTCTCTACCCAAAAAGTCGTTTAACGTAGAAAAACAAGATATCGGAGGCGAAAGCAGGATGAAGTTTCAAAGAAATGCAGATGACATTCTAAGCTCGATGAGTAGAAGGCAGGAAAAAGCACTTCAATTCAAATATGAAAAAGCTGTGAGTCGTAAAGGGTAGCGATAAAGATGGGGTGTAAAGGACAATCAGGGGAATTATTTGGGCAATAGATAGGCCTTGGACTATCAGATAGATAATTTAATGGGTAAAATAGACAACCTACTCCCAAGGTGAGTATTTCTCATATATGTCCACATTTTTTAGACGATCATCCCTTAAAGTGCTTTTTGACGGCTAAATAATTCTATTCTTACCCTGTTCCAATTAGTTGTAAGCTTTTATAAGAGGAGACATTTGCTACTACTTTTCGTTTTTTTCGGAAGTTTATCTTTTCTCTTTTTCTGTTTAAATCTAGAAAATGTTCTTTCCAGTGTCCATTAAGACTTGAGCTTTCGGATCGAGAGGAATTTTACACAATAGTTTGCCTAATTATATACACCAATCTTACATTAAAATTCTTTGCACATTTTACTAGCCCCTCCCGAAGTGGGATTGAAAAGAGGAGACTCGCACTTGCAGTTTGGACATACAAAGCCACTCATATTTTCAACAACTCCAACAATAGGAATGTTTGTTTTTTTGCAAAAATTAAGCTATTTTCTAACATCTGCAAGAGCAACTTCCTGCGGAGTTGTCACAATGACTGCACCATCATTTTCGGTGCAGGAAATGTACTGAGCGAGAGACAGATGCTCATCGGAAGTTCCTGGAGGAGCTGAACTAACTTTATAAAGTACTGTCAATAATTAGATAGTCAAGATCTCCCCAGTTAACATCTTGCAAAAATTGCTTTATAAGTCCGTTTTTTCTAGGACCTCTCCATATTACTGCGTCATTCTGGTTATGTAGCAAAAATCCAATCGACATGACTCCGAGATTATCCCTGTAAACCGGAGACCATCCTTCCGCACTTTGATGCACCTATTGTCCAACCAAACCCAGAATCGTCGGAATACTTGGACCACAAATATCGACATCCAACAAGCCAACATCATAGTTTTCTGACAATTTAAGGGCCAGCTGTGCTGCCACTGTGCTTTTTCCAACCCCCCCTTTGCCAGATAGTACCAAAATTTTATGCTTGACAGATTTTAATTTGTCTTTTATAATTGCTATGGCAGGATCAACAGTCATTTTCCCAGAAGCACAATCTCCCTGATTTGGGCAACCATCACAGGCCTTTTCTTTGCCAGCCATGTCGGAAGAAACTCCAGGGCAACTCTAATTTGCGTTATCTGGGACTTACTTTTGTTTCTATTTCTCCATCTAAAAGCTTTATCAAAAAGTTAATTCTCTATTTCGTGATTTTATATTTCAAGCTTAAGCACAAAAGGGATAATAATCCAGGCACTCGCCATCGAAATAATTATCACGATATCGATAAAAATAGATCACAGTCAGATAATATACAACACCAGACACTCACAAATGATCAAAAAGAAACTAAATAAAGGTAATTTAATCCATGTTAACTGCTACTTCGGCCGGAACAGATTATAAAATAGAAAGTAGACCTCGGGGTTACTATTGATTTCTTTTGCCAATTTGAATAACTTTTCTTCTTAATATGTCAAATTTTACTTTTATTGGTGTTTATCGCCGTAGATAACTCGAGTCGGTTTCTCTTATATCACTTTGAAACGTCTCTTGCAAACAGGACATGTATTTTCTCTCTACATAGTTTTCAGGTTTACTTAAGCCCATTTTTGTATGCAGTCCAAACAGAAATCGTGGTCACAAATGACTATTTTCCCTCTTACTGTGATTCTTTCATAGCAAATATTGCAAACGGGCTGGCTCTTCTTTAGTCTTGTTTACATTTTGATTTCTAATTGTAAATACTTAAACTTCAAATGATAAAATTGCTAACAGCAACTTTTTCTCTGCTTAAAAATCTGTTTTCTTTGGGTTCTAACTAAAGAAAGGTCAAGATAATTCCGTACCGTTTACCTTTTTAAAGTTTTTAAAAATATTAAATTGAAAGATAGAAATGTTTTGGATCGTTATCTGACAGAAGAATATTTGAAGTAAATGAAGGACCAAAATTCATTATTCACTGAAAAAGATAATTTCTTAAAGTTCCGAGTTCATTCTCCTCCACTGCGCTGACAAAATGGTCAGCAAAAAAGATACCGACTATGTCGATTCCTCCTTTTACGAGTCTCCCAACTCCATTCATACGGTCTGCCTTCCATTCTCCTCTATATGTTCCTCCATCACTCCAAAAGTACACTCCGAGGCCTTATCTCTTATCCTTATCGAAATTACCGTTGTAAGAATCTGCATTTGGCCACCGGTAATTCCCCTACCCATGTTTCATTCCCTCGAGAAAATTTCCGACATATTCGGCTCCATTCACCATTGTCAGTTTTCCGAACCCCGTTTTGAGATCATCCTTCCAATCTCCTTAATAGACATCCCCGTTTTTGTAGAAGTAGGTTCCGTGGAACCTTTAATTATTCCTGAAGTTCCCTCTGAAAAGATCTCCATTGAAAAGTATGAGTTATCCGTCGGTTTTTGAATCATCTTCCCATCTCCCGGAAAATACAGTTCCTTAACTATAAAAGTATTTGCCGCCTCCCCACTTTTTCCCTTATATAAATTATCCGTTATACTTGTCTTTATTGACATATTATAGTTATCCGACTCCATGAGGCATATCGTTCATAAATTGTCCAGCATATACGCTTCCATCGGCGTAAACCATTCTCCCCTTCCCATTTTTGATTCCATTTATGTATTCTCCGATGAAAACAGCCTGTGTTTGGTTGTTCTTGTGGTATCCATTGCCATTTTTGAGTCCATCTAGCCATTATCCTTCGTAGTATTCGTCCTCCGACCAGAGAACCCCACTTCCTGTTTTCTGATCATTTTTCCAATCTCCCGTGTAGTATCCTGTACCATGGTCATAGTAGTAAGTTCCCATGCCATCTTTCTTACCTTGGTTTAAAAGTCCGTCGTAAATTTATCCGGATAGGAACACATATATCCCTTGTCCATGAAAGTTTTGATGACTCCACCCCCCAAAATACATATCACCAGATGGATAAATATAGAGACCCTGACCGTGCCTTTCCTCTTGATTGTATATTTGCCCAATATACTTGCCTCCGTCGGGATACTAAATTTAGATGTGGTCTTCAAGCTTTTTGAGTCTTTGAAGGTAGTTATCTCTTTTTGAGAAATACTGTTTAAGCAATTACTACCATTGAATGTAAGGTCGACCTTCCCGGTGTTATGTTCTTTATTTGATAAAAGACGACATTTGGAATCCAATAATTTATATTTTTCACTCAATAAAGCTCATATAATTTATCATTGGATAAACTTTAAAGTATCAATTTTGACTTTTAAAACTTATTTTGGGACTAAATTCATTGATAAACTCCTCGTATCGTATTGGTTCAGACACTGACTTTAGGTTCCTTTTAATATTATTTGCCTGTGTACTCTCTTATTCTTTTCGAGAGAAGTCTGAACTTTTGTCTTTCTTATAACAGTCTTTAGGTTTTCCTCTAATTCTGAAATAAAAAAGATCGCTATACTCCTTAGAAAATTACAAGTTTAAATACTTTTTCCATATAATTTTCAAGTCTAAAGAATCTATTGAACCGTTGTCGTCAGTGTCAACACAGCTGAAGATGTCTCTAAGGTTAATTGTTTTGCTTTTAAGCAACTTTTGCTTAAGTTTTTCGCATCGGTATTAGTTTTATGCAGTTATTTTTATAACATTGATAAATGCTTTTTTGGTTTCAACTGAGACGTCATCTAGAGACTTAACCTTTCTATTTCTATCGATTCTAGTATAAACTTAGCTAGAGTTACAAACGTCAAAAATGCTACAGAAAGAATTGAAAGACATTTTCCCGTCCTAATGGGAGCTAAATCTTTTAAAAAGTAAGTATATTTTTTTCAGCGGAATTGGATATCCTAACTATCTGCAATAATTTTCCAATGCTGACGGAATCACCCTCTCATTCCTATCCAAATTCAAAGAATTAAAAAAAAGAACTGGATAAAAATCTGAACAGAGGCAAAGGTCTATTCTATTGTATTCAGTCTCTTTTTATATTTAGATTAATTCTTTCATAGTCTTGCACAGCTTACCCACTTGTCTTTACACAAATTCACGATACTGCTAGATTTTTTAAGTTAACTAAACTTTGTGCTGATGATTCATTCTTTACATATGCTTTTCTATTGATCTGATTTCTCTAAATGAAAAATTTTCAATCAGTTTGGGTCTCTCAAGACAGTCGTGAAATTAAGGTCGAATATATGGATCAATTTGATAGTTTGGTCGGCGAATTTTTTAAGAGGATTTTTTCAAAAAATTCGACACGATATTAGCGTTTTTCAGAGTTAAAAGAGTTCGTAGGAAGTCCAGTGGTACCTTTCTGTTGGAGAGTACTGTTAAATAGCGCCATAATGCATCAAAGTTTAGTTAATCTCCACAAAATTACTTGAGCTTTTCCTCATCAACAAAAGTTTAAACCTATTTTTCCATGATTGCTCCTAACCACTCTTAAATTTCCGAGGAGTATTAATATCGGAATTAAAGGAGCTTTTTGTGGAGTTTAGCCTCGCAAATGATGATTTTTCTGGCGAAATTTAAAACGTAGCCCGGTAATGCACCCATTTCGGGCCTTTAAAGCACCATTTTGGCCAGTAATTTGTTTTATCTACTCAAGAATAAGGAGGAAAACTCCACAAATGTCATGCTAAATAGGAAAAAAAATACTTTAAGCTGCTATTTTAGTTATAAAAGCGAATCATGCTTTCTAAGGATTGCTCAGTCACTGATAGGTCCCGTTGACTTTAGCTTCCTGAGTTCAAAAAGTTTGATAGAATAATCCCATTCGTAGTAGAACTACCTCGGTTGATAGCAATAGTTAGATCAGTAAGATTAAACGCAATTTATTAGTTCAAAAGTTGTCGGTAATTTTCTAGCTCCTATTCTGTTTGAGATATTGTCCTCAGTATTTTCAAAATTGATTAGTAAGTTTCCATAGTCTCAAATTTTAATAACTCAATCGGCACAATAAAGACAGCCTTTATAAATAAACAGTCAAAACATTTATTCATCACTAGATACTCTACTCTCTTACTTTTATTTGACATTGTTCTCCTTATTCTTGTGCTTTTGCTGTAAGACAAAATCGATCCATTGCTTTTTCCTCATCATTTACCTTTGCTTTTAGACCTCAATATCCCTACCCTTGTAAACTGCGCCAATTCCTTATCTTCTACCCATTCTATTAATCCCAAACATGTTTTGCTCTAAATCGCGCTCATTTTATGCTTATTTTTGCAGACCTTGCATCTTCAATACTTTTTTCTTCTTAGAAATTTTGGGCAAACTAAACTAATTCATATGATTTTAAGCATTATCCACCGAATTGGATCTTATGTCTTCTGTTCTATCTATTCTTTATCTGAGTTTAATACGATAATAAAGATCCTACTTTTGCACTTTTCTGTGAATTTGCTCCTTGAGTGCTTACAATTAGCGCCTCTTTTTATGAACTTCCAAATAAAAAGGGTTGAAACCATCTTTGAGGGGGATTTTTTTTGAAATTGCCGGTAATTATCTTTCAAAATACTCAGGATTAGAATTGTCTTAATCAATCTCATACTGGATTTTATTCCTCACTGAGCTGGGTTTTTAAAGTTTAGTCCATTGATAGCCGCCAGTCTTCTCAGATTTTTTATTTGGTGTTGATTCGCGAAAAGCTGATTGGTTTTTTTCAGTATTCAAGCTTTAAGTTTATTAACCCTTGGGGTGGAACATGCCTATTATAATATTGAATTAAGAAGCTAACAAAGTTATCTTTATCGTTCTTATAGTCACTTTATAGAGGTGGGTTATGCCACATAATACTCTACCCAATCGTCGATATGCGAAAGCAGATCAATAGGAAAATTCAGGTGCCATCCCTAAGAGACCGAAAACATCTTCTGCCATATCCTTTAGAAGAGCTCAATCTGCCAGGGGGAATATCAAACCTTTACTCCAGTCTCCTCTATTTATTGAAGCTAACGTCTAAAATTAGTTGGTCATTAAAAGAAGAAAAGCATGTCGCCCTCACTCTAGTGGGATTATTGGGAAGGGGTTTTCTCATCAAATAAAAAATGGAAACATTTACTCCACTGTCCGCTCATCAGAAAATAAGCAACCAAATCTTCAAGGAAAAAGCAAAGTGGAGGAACAAAATTAGCAAATTCAGAGTAATCAACACATGGAAGGAAGCCAGAGCATGAAAAACTCCCTTCTTGTTTCAAAATTCACTGAAAAACCTGAAATATCGGGCAGGAGATGTTGCTTGTAGAATGCAAGAAAGTAAACTACAAATGATAAAAAGCAACAGTACCTTAAGTCCAAATCTTCACTCAATAAAGCTATTCTGGTTAAAATGTTTAGACCCAGAAAATCTAATGTACCTGTCTAGGCGAAAACTGTAAAAGATGCGAACATCATGTAACCAAAAATTGAGACATCCGACTATGAGAAAGTATGGGTCGATAGTTTGGAGGAGCTAAGTGCCATATATTAGGGGAAGAAAAAGACATCTGGTAAAATTTTTGATATAGTGAGAAATTTTTTGATCACAAGATAAGTGTCTAATAGTGATCTTCCAATTCCTTCTCGTTCTTCGACGTTGTGTGTAGAATCGCCTCCTTTGAGGGATAAATTTCGAAGATGAAATTTTAATAATAAGTGAATAGTTAAGCAGGATGATATATTATTGTCAATCATCATCATTAGTTTTTGAATTTAGCTTGACCATTGCTTTTCCTAAATTATAGAACTTCTACCTATTTGGCCTATCCATTGTTATTTTTATGTGTTCGAAGTGGCAGCTACGAAAAAAACTTAATCATCAGTATCTACTCTCTAAATATTGAAGTATGATACGAAACCGAAAGATTTTTGTATTTCCTATTATGAACTCCTGATAGAGGTGATTGCTTTTAGGGGAATTATTTCGGTGGGACTATTGTAAACTCTGCGTTCCTTGAAGGTCATTAAGCATCCTGTAGTCAATACGAACCATCGTCTTGGTAATAAGAGATTTACTATCGCCATGTCTTGAGAAATCTTGATTGTTTTTCCATAAAGCCCTCTTTGATAATACTTTCCAACTATTTCTGAACATTAACTTCCATCTCACCAACACTTTAGTTGTAGTTATAATTTTCTCTCCTATTAATATTTACAATCATCAAGTCAATCAATATAAACTATCATATTTCCTATTTTTTGCTCTGATTTTATATTTATTACGATTTTCTTGTCTTTATTCGTTCTCCATCGAAAGAAAATGCTAGGCATTGACAGTCTGAAAGATCTCGCTTATTGTTGCTGGCAGTTCTGTTAGAGCTTTCCTAAACACTCTCCTTTTGGGTGCTATTCCTCAAAATAATTTAGGAGAGAGAGTAAATCTATTATGGGATACCAGCAAATTATATTTTACGCATTTCGACAGGCTGTATTCTCAAGTCTGTGAACTCACTTTAAAACTGTCGAAATTTTTCCTGGTATTATTGAATAACAGGTCGATATGAAGACTCATCTATTTAATAGACAGCCTAAATATTTTCTTCAATATCGTTTGCAATTTGCAGTAGCTACTACTTTAATTTTTATACGTCGTGATTTATAATACGGACATTTTATTCGGCTTCCCTCCTCTCATTGAGAATGAGATTGTAGCACTTGTTTTTTTCGAGTTAAAGAGATTGCTAGACCATCTGAAAGTAGTGGTTAACTTATTCAATTTGTTGACCGTAGAACTATTCTGAGGCAATCAGTTTGTCCCTTATTTCTAAGGTTTTCTATTCTATTTCCCGAACGAAATTACTGACTTTATCTAGGAAAGATTCTATTTCCGTCTACCGAGACATTTTATCGCTTCTCGACCAGGATGTCTTCCTACTGTGCATCATCCCACTCAAGTTGGCAATTGCATTGATGTCCAATTTTTTTACATGGAACCCTTGACTCGCCAATAAAATTGCACATCTCTAGCAATAGTGCGTCTTTTAACACTCGCGCACTTCTCCAACATAGACTGCGTGCTTCGTAGGATGGTTTTCACAGTAGTGAGATGCTATTGAGTCAGGTTCAGTCAGGTTTTACTTAGGATTTGATTTTCTTGACTCAATATAGGTCGGAGAGCGAGAGCTCGACCTGCAAAATAGGAGTGCAGGTGTACTAATTCTTTTCTTTCCAGTAGTGATGGCGGCGTTAGGATTGATTTGCTAGCTAAGACTCATTTAACGAATATAATTTTTATACCGTTATATTTTTCCTCCGAATATAAACTATTAATGCAGAAAATCATAGCAATATCGAATTAACTTCAAGATAGCATATCTTTTTCATCAATGTGCTTAGTTCACCCTCTGTCTTATTTTGCCATCGTTCCTTATTTGAGTCGTTTTAGCTTCTTGATTGATTTTTGTGACATATACACGGAGGGAAAATAAGGAAAACCGTCAGAGCGGTCATCCCTACATCCGTGACTGTATTAATGAGTAACGATATCTCTACAGACAAAAACGGTATGATCTTTCTTTTCGATTTTGATAAAAAATACTCATAGTACATACAACAGTCGAATTCAAATTTTGAAATATTTCTCGTTTGTTATCGTTCATCACGACACCATTTGTTTTTTAGGAAGCAACTTAAGAATCTGTCCTTACTGGCAGTATTGCAAAGAATTTGTAACGGACAATATTAGGGACCTATATGCATTTTGGGCAATAATTTTTCCACGCTGCTGAGTCCTGATGTTCCTAAACTATTTCGTGAATGTTCAATGGAGTTTAATCATGAAAAAAAACACTATTATTCAAGTCTAGAATACTGAAAAAATGGCAATATGCCGAGTTTGTTCTTCAAATTGGTCGAACACAAGTTTTTCCCTCTCATAAGGAACAAATAAATAATAGTATTTAGATTACAAATAAAAATCGTTCGAGTCTTTTTTCAAAATTAGAGCAAGAAAATCAAACTTATAGATAATCTTATCGAATCCCCCTCCCTAATCCGATAACTTGAAAATATTTGGCATCACAAAGTTAGTTCCTCTCAAAATTTACAGTTTTCTTTTTCTTAATATTCTACATTCTTTGTTCGTACATATCGCTTCTCATTTTTTTGACCGCAAAATCAAGTTTTTTCTGCGGTATACTTCCCTTTTCATCATGCCAATAGTCCTTAAGTGGCGTCATTTATCTGTATTCCATTTGATGAGGAAGTTCTCTCCCAGAATTAGCATAAAAGGGAGATATTGGAGTGCTATTAAAAGTGGTACTGTTTTAATAGGATCTTTTGACTTTGTCATGGCTAAGCTATGTTGCAGGCTTATCTCTTTAAAGTTGTGCCTTGAAGAATATCCTATCTCCCTTTTTTTACGCTTTGTAGTTGAAAATACACTTCATCGAGGCTTTTTTGTAGTAGTACTCTTAGTAGATTCCTTGGGTATTGTATTCCAAATCTACATTTAAAAATAGCTACTTATGTGATGATTGTGACTTAAATCCAATTTTTTCCCAATGCTTTTTTCGAAACTACGAACTCTTTCAGTCTTGGGTTTGGTGATTTAGAAGTTATTAAATAATCGCTAATCGTTGCAAGGTTTGTTTCTGAGTTTATGATAGTGTTAGCGCGAGGTTTGCTTGCTCATTGGTATTCCTCTTATTTGCCTAAATAGTGTTTTATGATACTTGGATGTGCTTAATGTTGATCGATCAAGCGTGCTCATGCTTGGACCTTAGTGTTCTTTTGAAGAGTCTATTTTTCGATCGAGATGCATGGAATTCGAGAGGTTTTTTTTCTTAAATCTGTCCATGTCAGTCTCGATCTTATCCGACAGAGCTGCAGTTGAATTTACAAAAGATGTTTCCACCTTCGACCGAACAGCATCCGATCTGGATGTGTTTTGAGGTGTAAATGGCTTCCGTCTACTTGCTATATTCGGATCATCAAAATGCTTCAGAGATGATAGGTCTAAGTACCTTTTATTTCTCTTAAAAGTTTATTATGTGGCTAATTTATGCTCCAGGCTAGATGCTGGTCTTGTTTTCCTTTTCACTGCCATTTTATTTTTATTAATCGACGTTTTAATAATTTAATATTCAAAGGAACGACGCATACACTCATGGAGGTTATGCCACTTGTGGTGAACTCTCGTCAAACTTGTACGACAGCTCTGAAACAAACGAATCATATTTTGTCAGAAGAGCGAATCCGCTTCGAAGATTTACTGCGGTTTAACCGAGGCTTTGTTCGGGAAATCGAACCCGGGAGACAACGATTCTCATCTTCGAATGAGTTGATGATATTTACAGTTGATTTCTTGGACAAAGTCTAAGAGTCGTGTATTGAGTCAAATCAATATCAATATTCCGTCAGGAAATCCCATTGGCCACCAAATAGAGAGAACTTTCTCTATTTTTTTGAAATAAAAAAGATGTTTGATTATTTGATACGAAATGAATAGTTAAATCGATTCAATGAAGTTGATCACCTCGTCAATAACCCAGCATTTTAAATACTTTATAGAACACATAGCACATCGCCCCTCCTCCTAATCCTGAAAATAGCAATTATTTTCCTCGCATAGCTAAACTTAATAAAAAGTTACCGTTTGCCGCCAGAACTATAGAAGTTGCTGAACCTGCCAGAAAAGAGTTGATTCCATCATCTTTCGCGCGAACCTTGCTTTGATTAAAATTACATGCTCGATCATACACTAAAAAAGAACAAAAAACCCTCCAAACGAGGCAAATCCTTTTGCTGTTCCCATTATTCTCCTCCAATCTTTCCTCAGTACAATTGAAGTAGATCGTCTGACCTTTCCAATTTAAATTTATCTCATTTAGACTGCATTCATAAACATTGCCATTATTAGTCCCATTGCTCCCCCTGCACAATAGGAAAATGCAGCTTTGACAATGCAATTGGATTACATTGGACTGACAATTTCTGAGTTTCTTCACCATTACTATAAGGATTGTGCACAGTCTCTTTTGATAGCTTTTAACTCATTTTTCTCTGATTGGAATCTAGTTCGGAATTAAAAATTAATTATCTTTGCATACATCTTTTCAAGTTAGTTAAGATCCAAATTAAAAATCATTTTAAATTTCAAAATGTGTTGTATCAGTTGATATTCATTTACAGTTACTCCACAATTGATTAACGCAGATAATATAAAGTTTATAAACTTTTATCGGTCAGAAAAAAAACAGAAATCAGCATGACAAACCAAAGCTCAAAAAGACCAATATATTAAGTTTCAGAAATAGCAAGCCTCTAAAATTATTAAAATTTTCGATGCTTTGTGTCTTAACCGAAGAAATATGTTGGAACGCATGTTCTCCTTTTAATCGGAGCAGTACTTTATTATGTTGTAACTGCTCCAAGGGTGCCAGTAGCTTTGATAGTAGTAACAGCAGTTGCTCATGTTCTAGTCTTAGTCTTGATGGTGGTTATGGCGAGTACTGACCCTGGAATAATTCCGAAAGTGCTTCCAGATTTTGAACAGGACGATTTAAAAAGAGTTCCGATTGATCCTCGATATAAATCAAAAAGCATGAGAGAAGTCTATCGAATATACATGATGCCAGTCAAGACACACAATTTGAAAGCGAAATTTTGTAACACCTGCTTTATATACCGACCACCTCGAGCAACTCACTGTTTCGATTGCAATGTTTGTGTATAGAGATTTGATCATCATTGCCCGTGGATGGGGACATGTGTAGGTAAAAATAACTACAAGTACTACTTTTTATACCTGATTGCTCAGAGTGTTCACGCAACCTTGGCCTTCAGCCAAGCGATATATGTGACAACCATTGCTCTTCCCACCGAAACTGAAGTCCTGGGGACAGATGTTGCTGTTTTGGTCTTTAACATCATCTTAAGTAAACGTATGTTGGAATTTTAGTAATTTACCTGGTGCTTGCGATGGGATTTCTCTTCCTCCTGCTGGGATTTCATGTGTTCCTATCGATTAACAATGTAACTACAAACTAATTCTGCAAAGAGACATGGGAAACTCTTTCTGGAAACCCCAATGCAAAGTACGCCTTTTTATATTCAGGTACAATTGCTTCAAGAATTTGATAAAGATTTTCGGAACGAGGACTGTCAGAAAAATGGACCCCGAGGCGTAAATGATCGAAAGAGGGTAATTTCTCGAGGAAAACAGCAAAAGCAGGGAGTAATAAGGAAAAATCTAACACCCTAGAATGAATATTGAGCAACCTGAAAACCTAGATCGTTAGCAAACCCAATCCAAACGGGAATAAAAGGAAAAACCGCCTAGTTCCTAACCCCACAGTGAGGAATAATTCAAGCCAAACGAGGAAGAACTCAACCCCAACTAAATCAAGGTAAATATTCCGGATCGACAATGAACATTTACTCATTCACTACTCACATGATTTTCAGAATTAAATATTATTCTCAATTCAAAATATCTTATCAATAGAATCCATGAAAAGCAGACTCGTCGCGGTTACCATCCTTTTTCTCACTCTATTTGTCACAGGAACTCTAGCTGTGGAAGAAGAAGTGGCTGATAAAGAAGAGAATGGTCGCACCAAGATTCAATTTCGAGTAGAACACGAGGATGAACAGGAAGAAGACTACATCGAGATCGAACTCACTATTTCAAACAAAGAGAGCACTCTTGATGCTGCCATGAAGGCAGCAGGCGCCGCTGTTGAATAGGTCAATGAAGCGTTTAGGAATTACTGCACAAATGATGATAAATAAGAAAACTGTGATGATGCCGTTGAACAATAAACTACTGTCACACCCAACTATCATGTCGTCAAGAAATAAAAAATTTTCGATAGTAAATTCTTCAGTATACCTTAGATTTCCAAGTTACCAATACTCTTACCATATCTGTTCACAATCCGTAGGGTCTCGGGAAAGTAGTTGACGATATCTTGAAAATAACTTCAATTGAAATAAAATCTTTTAACTGGCTCCCCAATGAGGTAAACTTTTTGTCTATTACAGTAAAGAGATGGCGACAAGGACGCAATAAAAGAAGGAATCTCGTAAGCTAAGAGGTTATGCAAACAGATAGGAATGAAATTTGAGAGTTTAGAAAGCATATAGTAAATTCCAGTAGAGGAATAAGAACCTGAAGAAGGCGAAGATCCAGAAGAACCCCCGATCACTTATTAAATTACTGCTCATTGTGAGGAAAATCCTAATGCGGACACAGCTTAGGATGATGAATAAGAAGATGAAGAAGATGGAGACGGAGACGGAGACGGAGATAGTTAAGAAGCGAATGATTAAGACTAAGAAAATCAACAATAATAAAAGTCAGAACCAGTACCTCCAAAAAAGAAGCTAACAGATAAATAAAAAAAGTCAAAAACTGACAAGTCAAAAACTGGCAAGTCAAAAACTGACAAGTCAAAAACTGACAAGTCAAAAACTGACAAGTCAAAAACTGACAAGTCAAAAACTGACGAGTCAAAAACTGACAGGTAAAAAACCAATAAGAAATCTAAAAAGGCAAAAACTGCACAACAATGATACCAGAAATCAGTCAATGTTGAGGACATTCTTGACCTCGAATATTTTAGAAGTAATTTAAAAATAATAAATATGAATCTATTATTAGGCAAAACAATATAATGAAGCAAGAGGAAAACTATGACGAAATTGTGAAAATAATGCTGATCGGAGATTCAAATGTGGGTAAAACATCAATAATGAACAGGTACTGCTATGGTACTTACAACTCTAATCAAACAGCAACTGTAGGACTTTAATACGGTGAGAAACTTGTTGTTCTAAGACAAAAAAATGTTCTTATTCAACTATGGGATACGGCTGGTCAATAAAGATTTCGTAGTATCACTCCCTCATACTATAGATCTGCGATGGGAATAATTCTAGTCTACGCTGCGAATGATCGAGAGAGCTTCAATTCTATAGCAATGTGGATAAAACAAATTAAATCGTTCACTGAAGGGAATATTCCCATTATTTTAGTTTGTAACAAGGCAGATCTGACTAAGAGGTAAGTTCCTGAAAAAGAATCTCTTGCCATAGGAGCAGAATTTAAAGTGGATGTCATCATGGCAAGCAGCAAGGAAAACATCAACATCGACTAAATCATTGTCAAACTTTACCATAAAGTGTCCAGGGATGAAGTAATTCTAAAGAGTACAGAGTATTCAAAAATTAGTAAATCTGTAAGCCTCAGTTCTCTTCGCCAGAGGCCTAAAAGTTGGTGTTCTTGCTGAATGAAAACTGATATTAATTTTAATTCTTTGTAAATTCCCACCCTTTGAGCTATTGTTTATAGTTAAATAAGTTCGAGGAGGACTTGATGTTTTCACTTCAAAATTAGAATAGGGAGACCAAAAATATGTAGGGGAACCGTTTATTTGGGTTATACTTTTCCGAAAAATCGTATTCAATGCTGAAAGAAGACTAATCTGAAGCGAAGTGGAAATTTTATAAGCAATTCGTAGCGGAATCCCGATTGATCATGAGCAAGATCGTGTTTGTAAAGACAATGCCAAGTAGTACTTTTCACAGAGGCTATGCAGTATAACGATAGTCATAATTAGACCTATGAAATTTAAGTCCTGACTGAAGACATTCATTACACTGTGCACAAAAGATATTCTGAATTTCGCAAATTTAAAGAAAGAGTGGACAAATTTGCCAATATCTAATAGTAGTTCCCTCCAAAAACCATTTGGCGCTCAGGCATCGAATAAAATGTGACAACTCTGAGACGATAGTCTCTAAACAGTACTTCATCCTCAAAATTAGAATTTTTACACAGTATCATCTGGGATAATAAATCCCTGGAAGTTAAGATTCTGTTTCTAGACTTCCTCAAAATATGGTGTAAGCTATCTTTTATGCAGAAACTTATAATGATCGCGAAATTTAACTCGATACCAGTGCACAAAATTTGGTAGCAAGCATCGATACCTTGGTTCTACAAATAATCAAACTCAATGAAAGTCCACGGAATGCAACGTTGATATTCGAGGAAATATCCAAGTTGTTTCTTTAAAAACGAGTGAAAACCAATAAAGACATCATGAAACAGATCTTTTTTGGCTTCGAAATGAGAATAGGCTTGATCTAATTTATTTTCAAAACGAAAAACTAGATGGTTGCAATCTAAGGCCTCAAACTTTTGAAAAGTATTTTTGATCCCTAGAAAAATAGATAAGCCGAGTTTTACATTAAAATATTTGTCATGGCCCCAATTTAGAGCTTCAGACTTGACAGTCCTTAATTTTTACTCGGTTCTTGCTTCAGAGATCTTTATTTTCAACTCTTGCATCTGTACAGTGAAAAGCGATAAAATTTGAATTTAAACGCTTTGCTACGAACTGAAAAAGATAACTTTTTGTAGGATTATCATGTATGGCTTCGAACAAAAGAAGTATTGAGCAGTCCTTATGAGAAAAATGAATTCAAAACTCGTTTAGGAGTGAGCAAGTCTTAAAAATTATTAGTTTCTTTGGTAAAAAATGTAGGGTATGTTAATGATTTTTCACTAGCTTCTCCAAAAGAGTCACAACTGTCCAAATTTGACTCATAAACTGTTGATGATGTTGTTTTCCGATGTCAAAAAGAGTAAATTGGGGAAGTCCGGATGCTTTATCAGACAGATTAATGCGATAAAGTGACGAGTCAAATTTCAACTGATAAAAGGATCTGGAGAATAACATTATGCACGTCAATGAATTTCGGTTAACTGCTCAATAGGTTTCAATCCACGGGCGGAGAAATTTTCAGAGACAGAAAGTAGAACTCCAGAAAGGATGCAAACTAATACAATGAAAACATCGTTTACAAGTAAGTTTCATTGCATAAACAGCGAGTCAAGAGTTACAAATGCAAATAAAGCTATCAGAAATCAACACTTTACCACTCCCCCACGAAAAAAAATAATATTGGGGTAGGAAGACAGCAATACACTTTGATTAGAAAGCCTATACATAATGTAAGTGGGGATTTCTGTCTTGTTTAAATTCACCAAATTACGGAAGGAAAATCGGGATAGGAAGATAAAACTCAGGATTAATAGACTTTGTAATACACTATTTGTCTTTGGGATGAATATCATAAGGTCAAATTGAAGGAACTCTTCAGGGAAACATTGAAAGGATCTGTCAACATGTCTCTGGAGCAACTTCATCAGGTAGATTACACCTTTGGTTTCTGTCACAAAAATGTCGGAGATTACTTCAAGACATAGCTGAAAGGCGGGTACTCACAGATACTAGAAAATATTAAAAATATATATTTCAGCAAAACTTTCGAGTAGGACCCATCAACTTCGGGTGAACCTCCCAAAAAACAAGACCAAACCCTTTAGATATACTGATGCTAGCAAGGTGAATTTTTGAATGACGACTATTCTAAATAAAAACGCAGATTGCTTCATTGGGACATACATAGTTTTGGTTCGAATAAATTATTCTATATCAAGTGAATGTGTTTATCAAAACATCCATTTCCCAAAACGACTTGTGTAATGGTGGTGATAAAAATCTTTGTGCTTGTGACTACCGTTTTCATTGCTGCCAGCTTTTCTATATTTATTATCGGCATTTGCAATTCCAAGCTAGTTATTCTCATTCTCATTCTGATTTCTACTTCTCTCTCCGGAATTTGTGTTTCCATCGCTATTTTTGTTTGATAGTACACGATCGAAATCTCCATTTTCATTCCCACTGTTATTTCCAGACCTTTCATTATATCCATCCGAGTATTTGTTTTCGCCAATGTGAGGATCATCTCGATAATCTAGCTTTTGCTTTGCACTATCACCCGTGTAACGTATTACTTCCTGCTCGTATGAGGGGACATTGCGTTGATGATGCCTCGTATTTCCATACTATCTATTAAGACCAACTAGACTGTGCTTGTGGTCGTTGTGATAGTAATCATCAGTCGAGTATTCTTCAACACAATAGTTCTCGTCATCATCACCTTACTTAGGATCGCTTAAATCTTTCTCGTAGAGAATTGGTTTTTTGTGCCGACCTAAATTAGAATAATCTTGCTTTTTTGCGATCTGTGACCTCTCTTGTTAATATCGAGTTTGTGTTTGGCGTGAGTGCTCAAAGAAAGACCAACAACGAAAAAGACTATAATTTTGTTTTTCATTTTAGATTATAATGCTAATTAACTCCTTCCTAGTTTAAATAAAAGTCAGAGCACTGAAATTATTCAGATTAACAGTGTTTATTACTGATTTTCATTGAAAATAAAAACCCTTACTTTCGTTCGCCTACTAAGAAAAATGATCCGTTTCGAGCTTAGTAAAACAACATTCTTAACTTTCTCACTTTTTAAGATATGTGGGAGTAAAACTAAAAAAAAGTAAATACGTTCTGGATAAGATCAGTGTCCATTTTTTCTCCACTCATAGTTGTCCTTTGAATAAATATCGAGAACTTGGCTTCGGTTTTTAGAAGAAGACGAAAAGTTATTATTCAAGGAAACTGATGAACTCATTGCTTTGATAGAATTTTCCTTATAGTCTTGTTGAAGTACTTCTATTTGATATTTTTGATGATGTTGGTCAGTAATTTTTTACCCAACTTTCTAGGAAAGTTGTCTATTCTACTTACGACCACTTTTGGAACGAGAAGGGGGGTTTTTAGCACTATATGATGGAATTTACTTTGCATCATAAGATTTGAGAAACTGAACACACTTCTCATATTAAATTCTTTTTTTTCGATCTTGCTCTCTGACTTAATTTAATTTTTTTTTGTATGGACTATCGTCAAGAAGAACTGTCAATTAAATTTCCTATTCAGATCCTTACTAGCTTTCTTAATGATCTCTTTCACTCTCGATTTCTTTCAGATTCTGATTGTTAGAGGGGCATGAATCTATCCTGTGTATAATGTGTTGAACCTGCCTAGTATACGATTACTAATTCCGGGCGAGCATATTTTTCACTAAAATGTCCTTTAATTTCACTTTTTCGGCACGATCTCTATATTCTTTATGCTCCATCAACAGGTATAGAGTTGCATGCAGATGAGACTATAACTCTTCATACTAAGTTGGCTCGACTCGAGGAGTTTGCGAAGCTAAAATTGACAAAATTCGACACACATTATCGAAAATGCTCAGAGATAGACTCTATTTGTACCCTTTTTCATTGATCATTAGTTCCAATATTGCTAAGGCAAAAGTTACTGTTTCTTTTTACAAGACATTTTAGTTGGAAATCAGGACATCAATACTCTTGAACATACCGCCGCGAACAAGGTAATCCACAACTTATTATCTAGCACATAGCTTGTACAGCAAAGCAAGAAGAATATTTAGTATTTTTCCACGGAATTTATCAAACTCCTAGTTTTTGTCCAGCTTTCTTTCACTCCTATGGTGATTGTACATTTCACTCTAGTTCTGCTGACTCTTGAGAGAAAAATTATCAAAAATAATTGATTTAAGCAT
>JAOWAT010272185.1:0-19680 GCA_028571025.1 Longipedia americana
AACTCGATCACTTAGTAGAAATCAAAAGCAAAAACTCAGATAAATTAGTTAAGAAAAATCAAACCTAGAATATTCTCAACAAATGTTATGTGACTTTGAGGTTGAGAAAATAAATACATATTTAGGGGAATGTTTGGGACTTGAATTCATGTATCATTATTCCATATTACAACATTTCCATATATCGGCTTCTTCCTTTTAATTCTCATTTTTTCGATTTTAGTCTGATTTTCCTTCATTCGCAGATTAATATTTCTTAAACTCTATGCTTTCATCCTCTGAACTTCCCTCAGATATTTATTCATCGTCAAAGTTCGATGAGAAAAGTTCACGACTATCCTCGTAGGATTGCTCTCTGAATTCCTATTCAACAAAAGGGCATTTTTTTTACTCTCCAATTTTATTTTCAGGGTTTTCTAGCTTGGAATTAAAGTGCTTTTAAGCTATATGCTTTTTCATATGGGCATTAAGACCCTTTTTATTCCGGAATATTTTCAAACAGATAGAACAAGTGATGGGATTTGATTGTTTTTTAATCATATGCTTCCTGAATTACTCAATGTTTACGTCACTGACTATTTGTTTTGTTTGATTTGCTCATAAGTCTCAAAACAATCCTCTTATTTCTTAGAAGCGATGCCATGAAGTTTGGAAATCCTTTAAAGCAGTTAAATAGAGAGTAGTGGTTCTCTAATATTCATTGGAGTTTAAGAAGCCCAAATTAGTTCAATAAATTCCGAATTAGATTACACCCTAAAAAGTGCAGTATGATTCGAAAAATACCTTTGCTAATATTTAACTTTGATTTGCAAATAAATATCAAAATATTTTTGGATCGTCTGATCTTTTGTAGAAAGATAGGGTTTTAACACTCTAGTTTTCTTAAAACCAGTCGTAGTGAATTGACTTATCCCTCATCTACTGCCTGTGTTTAAGCTTTTTTTTGATGATAGTCACCATGTTGTAAATATAGTAGAAGGATTGAATGATTAACAAAGTACACACGATTTTGATAGGAATGGGGGTCAAAGTGGATTTTATGCATGGGTACCAGACGATGAAGGGGCCCAAAATTCCTCTGAAAAGAATGTAAAGAACTAAAAAATAAATATTCGTGCTTACATAGATACAGATTCTACGAAACCTAGTATGATTCAGTGTATCTTAGTTTAAAATTTCTGATGATGCTCCTCAAATGCATCGGAAAATTTGATGCCTATGCGATCAACAAACCTCCAATCCCAGCAATGGCTCCATATCCGGTAAATACTCCAGTTCCAAATCCAATAGCACAGCAGAGGTGATGGATCAATAAACCAGAGTCGAATAGTCCATAGTAGAGGCAAGCCAATAAATCATAAACACTATATGCCAGGCTGAACATAGTGAGAAGAGATTATTGGAAAGTGTTGGGTTCACTTCTTTAATTTTATCTTGGTACTTGTAAACTGGGTAGGGGAGATATAGGAATAGTGCCCAGATGAAAGTGCTTAAGCCGTGCACGATTGACACTATTCTATTTTTTGTATCGTTTACTTTTGTTTTAGAAAGAGATGAAAATTTACAGGTGAAGTTGATTATGTTATAAAATGCCGCCCAAGCCAGCACAAATAATCCGAAAATTATGACTTTTAGTTGCTAATCACCAGAGCTATTAAGGTTTTTAAGACTGCCAAGGGACAGGTTTTGCAGTGACATTATTATTGATGATAATAATTTTAATTAAGATTAACTGGTCACTCCATATAAAATAAGCATTTGAAATATTTAGTTGAGCCTCATTCCAGCATAAATGCAATTTTAAATGAAAGTATAAACATTGGTGGTGTCCACTAAATTATCAAGAGCTTCCTTTCGGATCATTTGATTTTATTTTTCGGTATAATATAAAAATTCGTTCATTCATTAGAAATAATCAACTCAAATATAAAATGCAAATGTTCTTTACGTTTTCCATATAATTTAAATGATAAACATCTCAAAAGCACTCCTTCTCTTATCAATAGCTCTTCTCAGCATCTCTATAAAGATCCCTTTGCAGCAAAATAAATTTCGCTGTATGTTACTCTATTCAATGGGAGATGATTAGACAATGAAAATCGATATTAACTTTCCTATCGTATCGCCTTGGAGTGAAAATAATCACTATTTTGTAACTCTTAGAAACACAATCACCAACAACCGCTAAGAGCAAAAGACTTCATACGGATTGTTTAGAAGGTAAATGTCCATCCACTCAAGTAATCATCAACATAATTTAAAGAAATCATATACGAAATTTGTTTTGAGCTTGTAACTGAGTATTAGACCAATTAAGAGGTCATTGTCGAGTATAATGCTGATACCCACTACGTTTTGAATCACGAAAAAGTGAAAATTCCAGATAATCTGCTGAAGACTCATGAATTATAGCATAGTTATGAAAATGCTATTAAACTGCATGATTTGGCAGATAAGTTGCTGGAGCTGCAGGATGATAGGCATAATAGAGAGGGAATGTACTTTGAAAACACGGGGAATACTTAACGTCGCATAGTTGTCATTTCAATAATAGAAATAATTCTGATACTTGCAGTGTCTGCTTTTCATTTTCTTGGAGTAAAAAAAATATTGGTAGAGAACAATATCGGGTCTTCTTAATTTTTGTGATTGATGTGTTAAATTTCATTTACTTTGGCATCATAACTATGTTATTTTTGGTTGGCTGAATGTCTGCTGAATATAGGTGGTAAAGAGCTTTGAGTGCAAATAAATAATGACATATTATTAAAAACTGCTATATGAACTCATTTGTGAATATCTTTGCCGTCGAACCTTTTACAGTTCGGAAGAAGTTTCCAGAGATTGTGATCATTGTCATATCCTTGAATTTGATATATCTTGTTTGTTTTGGGCGAGGGGTAAAGTGGATCAATAACAATTTTAAACGCGTCATCGAGCATCCTAGGAATTACATGTTCAAGAATTTAGGATGTTGTCTAGAGGCATGGGTTAGTGTTGGCTTCGATCAGCCATGGTTTCCCACTTTCATCCAGCATGTAATCAAATCCAAATATCTCAAATGCGCAATGATTTCTATTCCATTTGGGAAATATCCCCTTCATTGCGCTTTGAATGGCTAGTGATGACATTTATTTGATTTTGGGAAGGATCTTTTATCTGAAAGGACCGAATTCAGGCAATATTTCATCAAACTACGTAAAGGAAAGCTGGTTTCCTTTTTAAAACATACCATACTTCTAGTTTTTCATTTGAATAGCGTTGTTAGTTAGATGGATAAAAACATCCTCGAGATCTTCGAGTTTGTATTTCTCACAGCTGGTTCTAATGTAGCCCTCTTCAAAAAAATAAACCATTCCAAAATTATCGATCAGCGTCCAAACTCTTATGTCAAATTTTCGCCCTTTTATGAGGAGAGGCCTTTCAATATACTTCTGGATGACGTATGAGCCCATGAGAGATTTTTGAAGCTTTGCTTTTGTGAGAATCTCATTTAGTTCTTACAAACTGCACCATATTTTAATACCTCTTCCTCTGTTCATCTAACTAGGCTTGAGCATCCATATATATTTGGTATTTTAGGCTAAGTAGATATTGCTAAGGGGAGGAATTGTCGATCCCCTGCATTTTTCGAAGCAAAAGTTGGAAAGTTTTGTATCGTTATCATTTAGAGACTTTACGAGTTCGATGTATTACCTTTATTTTTTGAGACAACGGAACTTAGAGTTATTTTAACAATAATAAAACACAAACTTTTTGAGTTATTACTCGAGTTTCTGTGGATGGCTCCAGTCTAGAACAAACGAAATAGGGACAATTTCAAACATATTAATCCCTCTTCTTGCACAATACTTCTGAAGACTTTGAAGAAGACCTGCTTTACTGGAAATCTATTCATGCATTTGAAAGTGATTTACACTCTGCCGATAGCGCTCAAAGGCAATTCTGTCGTACCACGCCTTGTCAGTACTTTGCTCCCATCTGAGATTGAAAATCGTGTCATCTGAATATCACAAATACTAACGTTCAATAGTTTATGTCCAGTTCTTCCGATTTAGAACAATGCTTTTCACCAAAATTGAGTTATTTCCGTTCCCAAAGTAAGCTCTATAGTGCGATTTTTTTATTTTAGTTTAGATTTTACTCCCCACGGAGGAATTTTTTTTGTTGGTTAAAAGATTGTTTTCCAACTAACTATTCTCATCTGATTAAATTTCTGGTCTAAGCTCCATACTTTTGTTATTAAATCTGCTATGTCGAGGCTTTTGAGAAACTATGTAATGTTTCTGAGGGGAAGATTAGGAAGTTTACAGAATGGTACCCATTTTTTCAATGAAATTTTGCCTTTATATTTACTTCTAAATAGATGCAAGTTTGATGGGGCGTGTTGCAAGTTTTTTTGGAGATCTTTATTTTTTCTATAGATTGGAAGAGAGTGCGTGAAGCTAGGTTTTACTTTTTGCTTTCTGTCTTTGTAGTTTGCGGTAAAGCTGCAATTAGATATAATGGGATATTTTTTTTACTTTCTTGGTTTCTATATTTTTTTGGGGGAGATTAATAGTGTTTTCGGGAAATATTCCCGCCATTAGCGGGGTTTTGAACGTTTGCTCGAGGATTGATAGCTTAGGTAGAGTTTTTATGAACGATTTTTTTTATTGGGGTCCTGACATATATGATAAAATATTGGTTCATATTTGCATTAAAAAGAAAGATTATCCATTATTTCGTGTTTTTATGTAAAAATCCTGAAAGTGATGGAAGTTTCCTCTCACAATAAAGTTCATACTTAAGCGAACGAGTTTAACAACCAAGCGCACAAATAAATAGTGCACCTGCTCACTTCATTAATTTGAACTAATCAAATGTGGAAAATAGTTATTTGGTGGAATAAAGAAGCTTGTCTATTCAGCAGGTATAAAAAAATGGATAAGATGACATTTTTATTGAAATGTTTATGCTTTTTTAATACAGTTACTGTAATTTAATCAATATTAGAGTGTCTTTTTCGCATATTGCACAGAATTGTTCTTGTCTCGATACCTAAACTTCGGCTGATCATTGTGATGGTTTTCTAGGGTAGAGTAGTTTTTAGCTCTTTTAATAGCACTGTTTTTGATATAATCTATTCTTCCTTTTTTCTGTTTTAATTTACTTTCTATCGTTCGTATATCTCTCCTTAAATTGTCGTTTTCTTAGTATAAGTGCATTTCCTATTGCTGTTTCGACTATTTTAGCTATAAAAACTCTTTTTTAAGTTTTTTCCATTCTTATTCTGTGATAGATGATCGATTAATTGGTTTAGCAAGCTACAGTTTTGTTGGCTATTACTGTTTTTTGCGAGGACTTCTATGAAGCTACTGATTTTCATGTTATTTTTGAACCAAATAGCTATTTTTTCTCTGTTCAGACACCTCTTGCTCACTGACAACTTTTTTGAGCTACTTTTCTAATTTCTGGTGATGAGTGATTTCTTCATTCAATTTTTCAATTTTTTCCATATAAATAACTTCATCCTTGGTTTATATCTTGCTTTTCATCATATTTTTTCGTTCTTCTCTTTACTAATTTTTGACTTGTTTTCTCAGTTATTAGAGTTATTGTTCTGAGTTATTACTTCAGTTACTTTTATCTGATAACTATTCTTCAAGTGCTATCTTTCTTTATTGTACACTAGTGTTTGCTTTAACCTAGTATTTCTGCTTGTCTTTTTATAACAACTATAGTCTTTTTCGCATATTTTCGACCTAATTTTGTATAACATTAGCGTCGGTTAGCTTTTTGGATACTTTAGGTAGTGATTTTAATCCGACCGTATTTGATTTTTTGATGAGAAGTTTATCGATTTGCTAGTTTAGAGTCATTAACTGCTAGCGAAGAGCACGGTTTGTTTGTTTATACTTTTAAACAAGTTTTTTGTCTTACTGTGATTCGTGCATGCTTATTGTGGATCGTAAAACGTAGGTATAATTTAATTGTATTGGCAGAGTTATTAAAAAATTGGTAGAAAAGTTGGGGTCAAATAGTGAGTATTCCTCATATATTTACAAGTATAGATCTGAGGCATAAATCATTTAACTCCATCCCAATAAACTCTATGCGTCATCATATTGTAGAAATCATCTGGAGTCACAAAGCCATCTTCATCAAGATCTGCCTTTGCAAACATTACTTCTATTTCGTCATCGGCCATATCTTATCCGAGATCTTTAGCGACTTTTTTTAGATCTAAAGCTGTTATTTTACCCTTAATAAAATATTAAATACCGCGCGATTCACGTCGAAGGAGTTAAAAACTTTGTTTATTTCTGCTCGACTGTCCTTATCACTTATTTTCGATGTAGCAAGCTTTAAAAACTAGTCAAAGTCAATGCCCCCCGACTGATCCTCGTCCAGCTAGGCGAGGATCTGGTAAACAAACTTGTTCTTCCCACTGAATCCTAAATTCACAAAAGCATCCTTCAGCTATGAAGGATCGATCATCCCAGAAAGGTCTTCGTCAAAAATGTCGAAAGCCTGCTTTATTTAAACCACTTATTCGCGAGGCAGAGTAAATGTAACATATTGATCCACATCAAATTCTTTCTTGGGTGGGTTTTTAGACGGAGTATTTTTCATTCGTATACTTTCTTAACTGTTATATTTGATTTGATAATTTTGATTGAATAGGAATGTTTAATCACATATGCAAAGACTATATTCACGTTCAACTTTCCCTTCTTTTGGGTTTTTTACCGGTCTTCTTGCCATTTTGAGAAGTTTTCTTAGGTTTACCTCCTTTTTTCGGTCGAGAGCGTCGTTATTACTCTTCTTAGTCGATGGGTTATTCTTACTCTTCTTAGTCGATGGGTTATTCTTACTCTTCTTAGTCGATGGGTTATTCCTACTCTTCTTAGTCGCTGGGTTATTCCTACTCTTCTTAGTCGATGGGTTATCCTTAGTCTTCTTCTTAGTCGATGGGTTATTCCTACTCTTCTTAGTCGATGGGTTATCCTTAGTCTTCTTCTTAGTCGATGGGTTATTCCTATTCTTACTCTTCGTCGTCTTCTTGTTATTTTTAATCAGCCAAATCCTCATCTTCCTCATCAACCTATTATTACTCGTCAACCTATTCCTCATCAACCTATTATTACTCATCAGGTTACTCCTCATCGATTTATTCCTCATCAACTTACCGGTCATCCACCTACTATTAGTCTTAATCAAGCTCATCCTCTTAATCTTCTTAGTCATCCACCTACTATTAGTCTTAATCAAGCTCATCCTCTTAATCTTCTTAGTCATCCACCTACTATTAATCTTAATCAAGCTCATCCTCTTAATCAGCGTCTTTTTATTCAAAATCTGTCTATTATTCTCTACGGACGGGCTGATGTTACTCAGGTTCTTATTCTACAGCCTATTCATCGTCAGCTTACTAGTTCGTGTTGTCTTCATATTATTCAACATCCTGGTCTTCAAGATCTTATTCTTCTTCGTCCAATTATTGTTCGTCTTCCTCATCCTACTCATCGTAATCTTCCTCCTCTTGGTCCTCATAATATTAGTCTCCATCTTACTAGTCAACATCTTAATCATCATCATACTAATCTTCTTCCTATTAGTCAACATCTTAATCCTCAGCTTCCTCATTGGCAGGTTTCCGACGGTGAGAGTTTTCAGCCCAATCTTCCTCAACCACTTCTTCGGCAGCTTGCTACTATTCCTCCTATTCACCTTATTCACCTTATTCATCTTATTCACCTTATTCACCTTATTCACCTTATTCACCTTATTCACCTTATTCATCTTATTCCTCCCATTCCTCCCATTCCTCCTACTCATCTTATTCACCTTATTCATCTTATTATTCCTATTCCTCCTATTCCTCCTATTCATCTTATTCTTGATCTTCGTCCAGGGGCTCCTATTACTAGTCCTAGTAATCTTCTTAGTCTTAGAGCTCTTCATGGTTCTAAATGACTTCTTCCTATTCTTTTTCCTCTTCTTACAGCTACGGTTACGGTTCGGGAACTTTTTTGCCTTTACTTTTTTTGCCTGATGCTTTGGGTTGTGCCTCACTTTTGGTCCTTTCTTTAGTTTTTGCAACTACACTCTGGAAGAAGAGAGTGATGAATACGAACAGCAAGCAAAGTCTTTGCCAGGTGCTCATCTAATAATATCTTGAGTAATTAATCAATAATTAATTTTTAACTCGAATTGTTCTCTTGGATAATAAAATTCATATATAATTAGGAATAGGAACATAGACCCAATAAAAGGTCAGAAGCCCAAATCAGTCCTTCGCGCTTGGGCCAAGCCAAGGGCAAGAGGACTGATCCAATGTCTCTGTAGAGGATCGATGCTTCACTCTCCTCTATTTTTTCTGTTGCTAGGCCTTCTATTAAATAAATTGAAGGATTTCAAACAAATAGTATCTTCCTCTATACAACACTTTAACTTCAGTGAACTAAGGCGTCCGACATAACATATATCTTCAAATCTGAAAAGTTCAAATTTTATCACGGGTATGTTCAATCAATAATTTTTTACGACAGTACATGTTTCAAAGTTAGTTGCCAACTGTGACCCACTTATTTCGGAGATTGTTTCTCCTTCCAAAAATTTACAAGTAGAATCCATCAGGAACTAGCTCTTCTACGTATTCATAAATTTAGGTCGGCTTTTGACTTTGGCCCCTCCTTTAACTGAAAATGACGTTGCTCACCACACTTTTCTGATATTTCGGGCTGCCCTTTATTCCTACCAAACAACTTTACTTCGCGTGCTGGAGATAGAACCCATGTCCCTTTGCAATTTTACCCTTTACTGTCTTCTTCACCCAAGTAACACTATCAATGACAGTGTAGCCCCATTTTTCCATCATTTCGATGCTTTTATGAAGTTTAACATTTATGAACCAAATCAGAAGAAACCCATCAGTTTGTAGTTTCTCGACTGGTATTTATTCTATGGCTTCGTCAGCAAGACTGTCGTATTGGATGGCCACTCCTCGAGATGGTTGGGATGTGCTGAGTTTCCATGGCGGGTCCATCATGATGACATCGAATGCACGATGCCCAATTTTCATCTGCTGGCTTATAAGCTTTTACCAGTCGAAATGACGAACATCAGCGAGAATCGGGATGGAGTGAGTTATAGTTTCAGTTTTTTTATCTGTATATTAATGAAGAAGTACTTTCAATTTCCATATCCCGTAAAAGCTCTGCTTTGTATTGGGACATTTTGTATTTGATATCATTGAGTGTCTTTCTTAGATTTTTGGATTCTTTTGGAAGACGGTCTAGAATAGTTTTTGGTTCATAATCGTCTTCACTAACCTCCTTAGAATCTTCTAAAGAGCCCTGATTTTAAGAGCGTTTCCTTTTTCGAAAGCTAATTTCATCCTCGAGAGACTCTTAGGACTCAAGTTCGTCGATTGAGAGTGACTCATCATCCTATTCCTCACAACTGACTGATTGTTCTTATTTTTCGTCAGTTTCTGGAGGTGATTTGCGGCTTTTCATATTATTAATAATGGAGGCAAAAATTAATTTAAATTCCTTTAAGAATGAGAAAAATAACGTGTTGACTCTCTAATTTGATTAAAAATCGGTAAATTAAAAAAGTGCAAACTTTATCGGGTTCTTTCATTGGCGCGACAATAAGGAGGAATTTGACGACACAAAACATCTGAAATATAAAAATCACACAGAAGCTTCTGGAATCAGCAACCCTACATCAGCAAATGGTAGCCAAATTTCCCTTTAATACCAGAGTGGGGTTTGTATTGAGACTAGTATTCTTATCATTTTTCATTCTGGAGAGTATCTAAGTGACCACTCTTCCCGAAGGAGTTTCATAATTCCCATGGGTTTCGACCTTCTTTTTACTCTGACTTTTTATTCCACTTTTTAAAACTTTTTTGCTCCTATTATAAGCCGTTTTTATTGATCGTTTATCAAAAATTGCCATTTGAGGACGACCTTTCAGGATCCTTCTTGGGTTTTTGAGACTACTCATTTTCTTGGCATAAATATTGGCGGGAACGATTCTTGCTCTCGATATATGCGTTTATCCGACTTTATTTACAGCAAATCTTGAAGCTAATAAATCTTAGGACGCTTCTAGGAGTTTAGCTTATCTTTTGAGGGACTAGATATGAGAATTCTTATCATTTTTTAAAGTAGAGGAGTTCCAAGCCATTAAAGGTTCTCTTTTGCTCGCGGGCTGACTTTTCGATTGAGACTATCTTTTTTAGATGGATGACTATTTTGATTCCACTGTGGGGTTGAGGAGAATCCTTCTCCTGAAAACGGGAATATGCTCATTCGGATTTTTATTGAGATTAACACTACTCGAAAGGAAATTAGCCGTATTTTCATCGTTATCTGAAAACAAGATTTAGGCTCCTTGATTTTCCTTCTAGAATTAGATTTTTATCCAGCGTTTGAGCATCCAGAGGGTATATAGTATTTTATTATTTTTAGGTTTAAGTAACTTAAAATTTATAACAGTCTTCATCAAAAATAAATTTTTTCACTCTAATTCTCAAAAATCTCGAAATTGTTTAAGAACCTTATCGTCCAAAGTTTACGTTCTTTCGAGTTTTTCAAACCCTCTGATCGTTAATAAATACAGGAGTAAACTTTGATAGCTTTGATAACTTTGATAGCTTTGATAGCTTTGATAGCTTTGATAACTTTGATAACTTTGACAACTTTGATAACTTTGATAACTTTGCGCTTTCTTTAATGAAAACATTTGTAACATACAGATGGATGACTGGTTGATTTTCAGACTTCCAAATTGATTTGGTTCTTTTAACCTCAGAAATTTATAATCATATTCTAACAGCTGCTAATGAATTCTTCCTTTGCAAAAAAAATGCATAGTCCTTCCTATTTTGTCGAAACACCCTGTGGTAAACTTTAGCTTTCGAAAGGAACGTATTTGACACTGTTGAGGAGGAAAACCTCTGCGGTGAAAACTCTCAAAAGGAAACCCATAATGGCTCACAAGATATGTAAAACCACTGTAAAAAAAAACAGTAGGCACTTCACTCGGAGTGCGTGTTATAGAATTGACAAATTTGTGAGTTACGACTTAACGCATGCATCCCATGAGTTTTAAGTGTATGAGGATGAAGATGTCTTCAAGCACTTGAGTATTACGCATTATAAATAGAACGAGTTTGATAACGATGCAGAGTCAAATTGGTCGTAGGTGAATTTCACAGTACAAAATTTAAGTATGTCGTTATCTCTAGCAACCTACGACAATGAGTTTCGCTGAGGGCTTGAAATGATTCTTTACCATTTGTTCGAGTTTATTTTTTAAAATAAAATTTGTTGAAATTAACAGGACAGTTGGAAATGAATAAGCGAATTTCACTTTATCATATTGCCCAGGAAATTGTAATTAGTGATCAATTCGAATCTCGCCGTTAATAATAACAGTGAGAGAAAAATTAATGATTTTGCTTACTCCAATAATAAATATTTGCAGTAACTTTTTGCGGGCTAAATCGATCGTACACGTAATGCTACATCTTATGTTTAACCCATTTAGGTTACAAGACCTCAAACAGTTTTAATCTCTAACTTAAACTGTTATCACATCGATTTTTTAATAAGAATCTGACAGTTTCTGTCGACTGATTTCAATTAGCTAAAAAATTCTAATCCAAGGTCAAGTTAGCACACTAGTCATTGTGAAGTAAAATTGACCTCCTATGCTAACGATAAAATTGGTCAGTAACTTCCAGCTGAGAAGAAAAAATCAAAATAACTGAAGAGGCATTAAGTTTTAATTTTTTTCTGTTCAAATTTAAATAGGGTGTTAAACATTTTCTACTGTAAAACCATTAACATTGATGTAGTGTGAAGATCTAAATAACCTACCTCTCCTAAAATAAACATTCGATAAAATTCACAAAATAAAAGAGATTCCGAATGTCCTCAAGATTGCCTATTACCCAATTCAAGGAAAAGCTCAGTTAATTCGTTTGCTTTGTTAATATATGCATGTTGAATATCAAGATCTGTTTTTCACTCCACTATCATGGGAGCGGTATCGGAAAAATTCGCCCTAACATTGGATTCGTTTAGAGTTACCATTCATTAAAGACAGGGGATAAGGCGAGTTTTTGGTGAGCGAAACCCTACCATCCTGCCTTTACTTGATCGAAAAAAATGAGAGAATGGAGTTGTTAGGGAAGGATTTGATAGATCGGGCAGAAGTAGACCAGTTTTTGTGGACGCATTAGATAATGGACAATTTGATTGCATCGTATGTGTGCCCAGATGTATCGCCTCAATATCGAGAGTAGTTTAAAAGACACGCATGGATCATGCACTTTGAAAGGAAGTTTGAGCAATTCTAAAAAAAAGTGAAATAGCCTTGGTACATGGGATATTTGACCATTGTAGACTTTTGTTTATACACAATTATGTCTTATCTTGTCATGGTCTTTCCCTAACAAATTCCCCGATTTGCCAAGCTCAATGGAATTGTGTCCAGATTTAAAAACATCAAATAAATTCGGTAATACGAACATTCGAATAGAGCTGTGAAGATGGACTGTCCTATTTAGTTTTTTAGCCAATTCACTAAGTTCATATAATATCAAAAAACGCTCCGTTCCTAGAAACAGCACTGATTAATTTTTGAAACTATGATAAATTGAAGTTCTTTTATTAATATCACAAGGATAATTTTCTTTTGGGTTGAGGAATGCTATGAACACCTGAGTCGCAGATTCTGCGATCCTATAGGAAACTAGGGGTGAAAGAGAGTTCTTTCAACATTGGTCTTTTTTCTGGATCAATGCTTATCATTCTGACTAAGATCTTTTTAAGACTGGGTGAGTACCCCTGAAGACTTCTGTTAATCTGTTTTCGAATCTTCTTATATTCCAAGCTTTTCCTGAATACTATAGAGCCTAGACTTAGCAAATTGACCAGAATGCATATTCCCAAGGAATAAATGTCACACTTCGTTAGGTCAATACCTTAAAGATATTTGGTGAATGCGAGTAGCTAAGGAGCACAGAATGGATATCTAACTTTTTTGTTCTATTAAGATTCTTTTTCTAATTTTACAATTAAATTTTATGAGATGCAGTATGGATCCGAAATTTTGTACTAATTCCGGCATTTTAGGATGTTTCCCGGTTTTATGTTTAGATGATGCAGTTTTTGTGACTCAATGTATTATAGACTCTGAGCGCACCCGTTTATTATGGACCAAACTTCGTACTAAGGTAGTCTTATGCCGTCATGATTTTTGTCTTATAGGGAGAATTCTGACATTTAGAATATCAGATAAATTGCGTTTGATTCGATCCAACTTTGATATAGTCTGAGCAAATGGTGATTTTCGTCGTGATTACTAAGATTAATTTGCATTTTACAAAGTTCCAGAGTTTTTTCTTACATCTCAGTGTATTAATTTTCTCTATCATTTCCAATATCGAAGTTTACCTTTTTAGCGTAATAAAAGATTCTTTAGAGTTTATTCAGACAAATAAAGTTTTCCTGGTGAGAAGTATGTGGTTGAAGATTATCTCGAATTTAATAGTCCTGAAGTAGTCTCTAGCTTTAATGCTAGTTTTAGTATTACGAACTGTTAATTCCCTTTTCTTAGCGCTTCCGACCTGAATTTTGTGGATTTGCTTTGTTTTAGCTTTTTTTCATCGACATTATTTGCTGTATATAGATGTTGTCCCCGTACTTAATATCATCAGTCTGAATTTTCGGATTGAAAGTCGAATTATGCTTGTACAGAGAGAGATCCAATTCTTAAAAAGTCGAAAAGTCTTCTGCCTCTTAGATAGTCGTAATTTTTTTATTCAATCGAAGACTTGAAACTTCTTTCACCCTTTATTCTTATTATAAGGAGTCCGGATTGTTGGGATTTTGAATAATTTTTGATGATGATCTACGGAACAAGTTTTCTGGAGTTACAAGGTTTTTCTCATTCGCAAATCCAGCGAAGATGTTCACGTTGAATTTGGGCTAAAACTCTGAAACAGAGGGTAGGTGAGGTGCAATGCTAAAAAGTGAACTGTTCACATCGATGGAATTCTTCCTTTTAAGATTTCGGAGGATGCAAAGCTGTTGTCCATTGATTCCATTATTGCATTTGGTAGAAGGACTATCGTGACAAGAGGTTTTGATCTTCTTCCTTGGAGTAGCTTATTATTCGAGATACAGATCCAATTCCTTAATAGATCTCTTTTACATTTCAAATTTATATTCGTTTATAAAACAAAAAATTAGTTTCGCTCATAAAAGTTTACTCAGAGAACAGGAAGCAAGCAAAGCAAACGGAAATAAGGGTGGCCTTTATAAAGCTCAAAGAAAGAAGATTGACTATACAGATATAACACAAGAAGTCAACGGATAATCAGTCAATTTTTCCCTTCCTGGTTTCTAAAAGTATTTTCTCACTCGGTATCCTCATTTTGGACCTAGCCTTCATTAAACTTGATCTCAATGACTGATCTCCCATATTGTATTTTAAATTCTGAGTTATTCTAATCGATAAGAATGTCTTCCTATTCATTAATGCTTACTAAACTTCCAAATTTAGAGCCCATGTCTTTCAAGTAATACTGGTTGTTCTTAAAGACAATTTCTGCGTGCTGACGAGAAACAGAAATGTCAGTAACTCGGATTTACGATGTATGTCCTCGTCCGATACGGACTGGATTTCTTTAGTTCGCAGAAATTATGTGTAGGCATTTCTCATCTTTTCCTTCAACTTTTCCAGCCACTGCCTCGAGCATAATGTAGGGTCTATCGGGTTTCCTAATTGTCATCATTTCCGTTTAGACATCGTCCTTTTTAATAATACTAGGAAATGGAGTCTTGCAGATTTAGCATTCAAATTTGGTAAAGTTGTAAGAATCAACAACTCCATGCAATTCTCTTTTAACTTTGCTGTTGATCCACATTTTTAGACAGTCGACATGTAAAAATTGACAGCTTCCACTGCATTTGCATGGCGCGATTAATGGATTTTCTTCGGTTTCATCATCAGTAAGACAAATTTTGCATTGAAAAATTTACTCTGAATTAGTTGAACACGATTTTTCGTTTATTTAGAAAGTCCCATTTGTCTAGTTAAGATGCACAGTATCCCTAAAGGTGACAATTTCTTCGTAGTTTTTAAATTCCAGAACCATGAATTCAATGCGCCCCAATTTGATCACGGCCCCGGGAACTAAGGGATGGCCTGAAGAATGATCTTTAGTAGAATCCGAAAGAACAATGTAGGGGCTTGGACCTATAGCGGCACTGCTACTTTTTTTTATGGTTGAAGAAGGATGGTTATGGGTTCTAAAGGTGAAGGCTGATCTTGTTTGGTCTAGTTTGATTCTTCCAACGCATGGAGTTTAACTATTATTACTGGCAGTAGTTGTAATGATTGTTTTTGCTTCTGAGTAAAGAGAAACATTACCTCGAAGATCCCTGCGAATTGAACATTCATTAACGACGTTAAAATTGGAAAGTTGGTAATTTGCCTAATCTGCCTGATAGTCGAAGAGTCCATGGGAGTCTTTCGTCCACGTTTTGACTGTAATGTCTAGGTTCTGGGTTGGGTCTTTATGCTTGGGTCCTTTATGTTTAACCTGCCTAATAACCTTCGATGACGCTCGTCTTTTCATTTTTTAGAATAAATATTTATAAACAAACTCTCCCTATTTTGTTCAATTCATAACAAGTAGTTAAAAGTAAAGGACGCATTTGTAGGAATAACTAAATTGCTATTTTATTTGAACATTTTTTAGAAAATAGGAATGATATTTGCTTTTGCCTATAACTCTGTCTTTGAATAAGAAAAGAATAAAAAGTTCAAGAAGTTTAAAAGAGTATTTTGTTGCAACGCCCCTCTAAAATTTAAATTTAGTCTATAATGAGTTGTAGATTACTATTTTTCTCCCTGAGAAGTGTTTGGAAGTACTCTACACAGGGCTACCATATTAATAGTCGATATATATAATATCAACCCTCGAAATCAGGCTGATTTTTCGGTTCTGCTTTCAAAAAACTGTCCAGTTCTTTCAGGTTTTTTAGTACTTAACTAATTGCGGGATATTTGCTTAAATCTATTCCGAAACGTGCGGAACCTCCTTGAACGTGTGGAACAAAAAAAGCGTCTGCTATTGTCATCTAGTCGCCAAAACAGTACTTTCCTTTACTTTACTCAAGCATAGCTTAGAGGGTTTAGCAGCCCCGGGTGACCCAATACTTAGCCCACTATGCTTTGTCTCCTTTGTAATCATTGGCGACTTTCTACAGAACTCTCAGATTCTGGTATGGATGCATCGCAGAATTGATTAATTCGCAGAATCCTCGGACTTTTGCCCTCTTGACTGGATCTTTTGGAAGTAGTGGGTGCTAAGGATGTTTTTCCTCAAGATACTCAATAATTGCCATCGATTCAATGAGAGTGTCACCAGTAGGAAGCACCAGCGCAGGAACGGCCTAAGATTATGTATTTTGCAGTACCTGGTTTGGGTTGATTTTCTTGAATTCTTAATTCTTCTGCTACCCTTTCGCGAGATGAATGAACTTGAATTCGTGGGGAATTTTTTTATAATTTAAGACTATACGAACTCTCCAGGAAGTGGAGCTTCGAAAGTAAGAGTAGAGTGTGTATGACTTCTACATGTTCCGCTCGAAAACTAAGATTTGTTATATTACACAACAAATAAATATTGGCATTTCGTAAGTTTAAGAAATTCGCAAATTATCCAGATATCAATGAAATTTCGCCTCTGATTTTGAAAATTTCACAGTTCACAATTTCTTACTGCTGAGTATATTCAGTTATCATGCTACGTTCATTAATAGTACTTTGAGTTGCTAAATAATTTTCTTAAGGCAATAACAGATCGATTATGCAAAAAGGAGTTTCAGACGATCGGGTTTTGTTAGATTACTACGTTAAGCTTAAAAAAGTCAAGAGGATGTCTTGTCCTCCCAAGGATAAAAGATCTTTGATGTTTAGTAATCCATTGTTAAAACCTACTTAAACAAAGTTAGTTTCGAAAAGCAGAGCTCAAAAAATGCATTCTCATAGGAGTAAAGCTCTAGAAGATCATCGCATGAAAGAAAAGAAAAGCGTAGTGTAATAAGCTCAAAATTTGTTCCTAAGTGCTGGTATAAACTGCAAAAAAGTTCATCAGAAAATCTACACTATGCCATCGTAACCTTGTGTTCCACTCTAGTTTTCGTCTTCAAGGTAGCAATGCAATTCTATCAACTAATCAACGTATAGAAGGAGCTATAGCATGCAAAGGCCATACTCTTCAAATGTTAATGTATCTCAAAAACTGACGCTATATCCTGCACAACACTTAAATTCAGTTGAAGAACTCAGGTAGAGATTCATTCATTCCAGCAAAAATATAGTTAAAACGTAATTCAGTGATCAGGTGGTCATTCCCACAAAAACAATCATTCCAAAGCAGAGATATTCTAAATTCAACAATAGAATCTCGTCTGCCATTGTTACTAAGTCAGTAAAGTACAAAGATAGAATTAAAAGTAAGGGTGAAAAAACGAAATGCACGAAAAAAAGTGAGGAAGAGTTTAAAGGATGGGATATCGATGACTTCGATATTTAGGAGTTATGAGCAATGAAGTTCAAAAAAGGGGAGTGAAAGAAAGTCAATTTTACTCTGCTTTATCTTCTAAAATACTGAAGCACTAATTCTGTTCTTGAGTTGTTTTTAAACTTCGAATGGAGTGCGGAAATTTGTTTCTTATTAGTTTTTCTCTCAGTGTAAGTTTTCTATTTAAAAGTATTTTTAACGAACTATCTATAAAGCAAGCTATCATGATTACTTCATGAAAGGTACTTGCAGTGGAAGTTTTGAAGAGTAACAGTTTAATGGTGGGATTTCCATTGACACTTTAGGAAAAAGTGAATTTAGAAGTTCTCTATTATTTTTAAATTATATCGCAGAAACTCATGCGGAAAACAATCAAAGAGATCATCCAGCAGGAAGTACATTATTAGCAAATTTTAGGAAGAGGAGTAACAATTACGCAAGCAAGTTCGTCATGAGAAGGCTGTCCATAAATTCTCCAAAGAAAGATTCATGCAGAATGTCAAAGACTCCGGAGGAAACCCAACAAACAAAAACAGATCGCCAAACCACCCTCAAACTCAAAAATCGGAAGCTGACAAAAAGATAGAAACTTTGGAGCTTAACAAAAGTCCAATGCACAATCAGATTAAGAGGAATCTCAAAGTCGATCTCATGAATACACTCAAGAACATGGGGGTGGATTTTGACAACCCAGAAAAGTCTATCGGCTGGCTTAATCTTTCGTACTACGACCAAAAAGGAGACTAAGAGCCTGTTGACTTTGAAAATTTAGGAAACAAAACCGAACAAAATAGAAATGAGATCCCTGCGCGATGTATGCTGAAACTCGAAAATGGACACTAATTTGTTCGGGGTTTCATCACAAACTACAGCGCAAAAACCAACAAATACAAGTTCAGGTACATCACCGGCGAGGGAAAGTGCAAAGCAGTTATGGTCCCAAGGATCTACTTCTGTCTGGACATTTAAGACCCAGGCAGACATTGCGAGAGAGTGTCAAGAGCGTATTTTTCAAGAATATACGCCGATAACCTAATAAAACTGAATTACTACATTGAGTCGATGCCGACGGATGGTCTATCAGTGATTTCCGAATAGCAGAAACAAAAGATCCACATTTTGACTTAGAATTTCAGGAAATTCGATGCGAATAGCGAGGCAACTCTGTTCAAGTAGGTACAGGAGGAGTATTGGAAGACGATGAACGATATCATATTAAGAAAGCATCTTGTAGAAAATCGCAGAGACATTGTTCCCTCTTAGCTAATTGTCAGTTTCGTAAAATCCCCTAAAATTGTCCCGTACTATGGACTCATCCATGTCAGTCGATAAAACGAGCTGATTGTCGAAGGAACTCAGAATATTGTCACAGCGGGGAAGACTTTTGTCGAAGTTTTCACCAATCATTGTGAAAAAACCCTGAGAAACTAAAAAAGCGTGATTATCAGCTTAAAATAAATCAAAATGTAGTGCTAGAAAGTAGCTTCAACCGACTTGTTTAAAGTGGCCCGATAGAAAAGAGAACCTCTCAGGTTCGAGCAATATCAAAGTTAGCAGAACAGCTTCCTTCAGAGATCAGTCAACAAACTCAAGAATAACTGGATAAACTCAATTAAAGATACCATCGAGAATAGCTTTAAAAAAGGGAAAGTTCCATGGTTCGACCCACACATTGATCCCCAAGACTACGATGGCTCCAAAATGCAGAGATATTTCAAACTGGTTAAGTTCGTTATGGAAGATACCATCAGGGATTTGTCATTGAAGTCTTTTAAAAACAAGTACGACTACATTTGCCACTTCATCCCTGAGTCCGTCACCATTCACTCGATTAGTCACGTAATAAATTATTTCGACGATGGGTTAATTCTTGATTCATCGCAGTCGGCTTCTTTCGGAAAGGAAATAAAACCGGCATTGTTTGAAACTGATTTAATGAGAGCATTGGATGACTCTTCATTCAATTATGCAACTACTCCCGCCAACTTCGTGTCAACAATCATGACTTTGTTCAACAGAATGATTGAATAAATAGGGAAGATTCCTGAAGTGGAGCAGAAGCTGATGTTGGAAATTTT
>JAOWAT010273296.1:0-19673 GCA_028571025.1 Longipedia americana
AAAACCTTTCGGTTAAACAGAAAACTATCTGACCACCAAGTCTGTCTCGAGATCCATTTTTTAAAGATTTATTTCCTCTATGCTATCGAAAAAAGCAATATTAACCAGGAATTGAAGTCTCGACTTGACCTTTCAAATAATTTCCGAAACACCTACAGTTGATGCAAATTGATCACATTCTCTTCATGCCGATTCTGTATGTCTTTAAATAGTTCTGCAACTGATAGATCTCTCAAAGAAACTCCCCTCATTTCCACATCCATATTTTTCATAACAGACACAACAATTATACACTATCATGAAAAAGTAAAAATCAGACAGTGGCAAAGTTCGCGCTAACTTACTCCTCATTCAGTTCCTTAAAATCCAACTTTAATTTCATCTTTAACGCGGGGTCCATTTTCTTCTGGCATTTATATTCCCTCCTTGTGGAGTAGACATCTTCCTCATACTCTTTGTCCTCGTAGTTGAAGCTCATTCCGTCAACAGATGATACAACTACATTAAACATAATGTACTGGATTAGTCTGCCTCCGCCGCAGAATCACTTTCGTGGAGTAGCTTTTTTTTGGAGTTTTTCCTTTTGAATAATCTTGTAACCACCTGAGATCGGTATGAATCTTCTTAGCTCTGCTGGCTAGAGTTCTACCTTTTGATCGTTTCTTTATACTTGATTCCTTCTATGACTTCCTCATAGGCTTTTTCAATACTAACTCCGTCTTTTTTAAGGATGCAAAGGACGGATATCAACTAATTCTCCTTTCTCTATAACTACCTTATTCTCTTCAGAAGTTCTATCGTTGATAAGTTTTGCATTTAACTCTTCTAATTATCTTGACCAGCTCCTTGAGGCAAGTTTGGGGAGGTCTGAACATAAAATTAATTGCATTCAGAAGTTTGTTTTAGCGACTCAGTATTTATTCCTACGCTTTTCCGAGCCATTTTCATTTCCTCAATCTTACCCATCTCCTTCTCCAACTCCTGGATTCTCGCTTGTGTGTCCTCAAGTTTCTGATTCAAAATCGTCAGCTTAATCTTACTCTTATTTAACTCCGTCACGAGTTCTGACCTGGTTTCCTCAATTTAAATATACTTTTTTTTCATCTCCTTCTCTTTGATTTCGAAGGTTCTCGCGTGGCAACTCTCCATTAGCAGAAATAGTTTACTAACATAAACATGCTTTTCATCATGACTATGTGTCCTGATGGACTTAATCTCCTAACAAAACGATTCATACATCGAAAGAAATACCTTGTCTGTATTGATCCGACGTATTTCTTACATTTTATCTAGCAAAGTGGACAAAAGGTTCGAGTGATAAGGTGGTGTTGTCAAACTCCAGCTGTTTGTAGGTGTGTAGTTATTGTTCAAAGACAATCTCTTTGTGTTGGTATTAGCTAAGTTGCTATAGTTTCCCAATTGAGTGCTCATATATGGGGTTCTATTTGGGGTACCCTTAGATAGATTCTATTTGTTTTTAAAGGTACCATTCCTACTCCTGTCGATTTTCGACTTTGATTTGCTGTTGCTCACTGTTGACATCTTATCCTAACTCAATGCACGGTATATTCGCATCATTCTCTGTAATTTGGTCTGGGAGTTTGCTTTAGCATTCAACGATGCACTTTTCTTGTATTTCAGATATTTCTCAGAAACATCCAGAAAAGTTGGTGTCTACTTTTTACCGCAATCAACATCCTGAAATTTGTTATGTTTTGGTGCTGTAGAAGGCTTCATATTCGTTTTCATTTTTGGGTTTTTTCTTTAGTTATAAAATAATTTCGAAAACGTAGAAACACTTTGAAAAAGATAAAAGTAGGCAACCTCTTTGTAAAGAAGCTACTATTTATTTCGCAAATAATAAAGTGGTCAGTCTTGGAAATCATATCGAAACTTAACACCCCTCTGCTTCAGTGTATTTAGAATTTTTGAGTTTATATCATCTTTTTTAAGCTAGTAACTGTCCGCAATTTCCATTAGTTGCAAATTCTTGAGTTTCTTTAATTCGGTAACTTACCAGTTTATGTTTTTGAGCTGATTCTGAGCTAAAATAAAAAATTTAGTTACATATATAGATTTTCTAAAGATTTTTGTTGTTCGAAACTCCTTCTAACCTTTCAATTCTGTTATTCGCTTAATTATTTTGCATTTTTTACTTAAATCCAAGAACTTCAAGGATACTAGAGTGTCCAATCCTTCGATTTTTTATATTTTGTTCTGTACTAAGATTATTCTCGACGTACATAGGATGAGAGTCTCCAATTTAACCAGTTCCTGCAACCCTTCAATCCTTGCGATTTAATTTCCAACTATTTTTCAATCCATAAAGTACATAGATTAAGCTCCACTAGTTGCTTCAAGCTGCTTAAATTCTCTATTTTAGAAATCCTGTTTCCGTCTAATTTAATTAAATTCTAAGTACACAAATGAACTCCTGTCACACTTTTCAGGCACGCTATAGACTTTGGAATCTCCGAAACATTTTTATACCAGAAATTAAGCTCCTTCATCACAATCAAAGCATCTTTTTCAGTGAGTTTCTCTTCTTCATCGTAATTGTGTTTATGCAAAAAATCCTTAAATTCAGTTTCAGTTGAAGTATTAAGTAATTAGTTTTTGTGGTCGAAATTGTACTCTGATAATTTTTTCTTTAAGTCTTTTATTTGTTCGTTCTTTATCTTTATCTCGTGCATGCATTCCACCAGTTCTGACTATGCAGATACTCTTCTTTCTCTTTACATCTATAGTTTCATTTCTAACGATTGTATAATTTCCTTATCTCTACTCATTTTAATTTCCTATATCCTTCCCCTTAAAAAAATGATAATAAAAATTTAATGAGTATTAGATATGGATTTATCAATCAAAATATCTCACTATACATTAGTCGGAACCAATGGATCGAATCCTAGTTCTTCAACAGGAATGACAAACTCTGCTAATTTACCTTCGTACGCCTTCACCATATGAGTGTGTGCTCTTCTAATCTGGTGCAACTGGTTCTGCAATTCAGCAATCAAATCATTTTTGTTGCTTTCAATCTACTCGATGGACTTGCTAATTGCTCCAATTGCCCTTCCATCTATGTGTGCCGCTTTCAAGACCTCATTTAACTGTAAATTTTTGACTTACAACTACTCACCGACACAGTTGATCTTTTTCTCCAGTATCAGGTTATTCAACCCTTACTTTTGTTGAATAGAGTAGACCGCATTATTGAATATGTCGTATAGCCTATTCTTTTACTTTTATTTATATGTGAAATTCTGTTTCTTGACCTCGAATTGATACTCCAAATCCCTATTTTTTGCTTCCAGCGTATCAATATCCGCTTTTATCTTCGTTTTCTCCTTTATGATACCATCCTGTTTACGAATATCCTCTTAGCATTTCTTTATGTCGATTTCCAATTCCTTATAAGGAACTGTCAGTTACTTTCTTTCCCTTTCGATTTGATTCAGCAGCCTTTTGTCTTCTTCCTCCTTTTTATGTAGTTTGGATATTTAATTTCTCAAGGTCTTAACCATGTCTAAATTTGTCGCAGTAATCTCGGTGTAATATGCCTTGATGTCGGAGTATTTCTTGGTGTGTTCTGTCGTTAGTCTCTTGATTTTTTAGTCTTTCTTTTCTTCGAGGCTCTTGATGAGTTGTTTTCGGTATCCTTCCATCTAACTTCTGACCTTAAGCATTTTGAGATCGTATTTCTTTTTCAAATCATTAGCCTTCCTCTAGAACTCCTGTCTCAACTCAGTCTGCGTCTTGTCATTGTTAGCCTTTAAGGCAAAAGTATAATCCTCCTGCGATAGCTCCTGCTCCTTCAGCATCACATGCAAGGATCTTAGATCGGTTTTCAGGGCCCTTTCCTTGATACGGTGCTAATCTTCCAATTGTTTCAATGTTATCTCTACATCTTTTCTCAGCTAGCTTTGCTGGTCCTGGTTGATGAGGAGTATGTGTTTGATTTTTTGTTTGTACAAATTCAGTGTCATGACGTGATTCTCTTTAAGATCTTATAGTTATCGTAATTTATTGATCAACTATGATTTTTTGTCCTATTACTCCTTCTTTGCAATAATCCAGTTGTAGTTTATTCTTTACCGTTACTCCTGGAAATATGCCAAGAGTTTCTGTTACTCTTCGTAGCTTTTTTTCAATTCTCGTAATTCTTTCCGCATTGCAAGCTTGTACTATTAGGATTCTGTATCCTTCACGTTGTTCGCGTTGTCAACACCCATCTGTTACAGGCCTTTTTTAGAAAATGCGTACGGGTTAGGACTGGACCGGTTTGAGGCGGTGGTTTTGGTGGCATTGTGGGAAGTTATAGAAATGAGTTATACTTTCAAGTCTAATATTTATTAGATAGATGCGTTGAACAGCTTACAAAGAAAAGTCAAATCAATTAAATATTTTATAAGAGGATATAAATCATGGCCAAACATCACCCCGATTTAATCATGTGTAGGAAACAAACGGGAATATCGATTGGTCGTCTGTGTTAGAAGTGCGATGGCAGATGTATTATTTGTGATTCCTACGTGAGACCTTCTGTCTTGGTCCGAATTTGCGATTAGTGCAACTATGGAAGTAATCAAAACAGATGTCTTGTCTGCAATAGCATCGGAGTGTCGGATGCCTACTATTGCAAGGAGTGCACCATCCAAGAAAAAGATAGAGATGGGTGTCCAAAAATCATTAACCTTGGCTCCGCAAAAGTTGACCAGTTTTATTAAAAGAAAAAATACGGGTTCGGGAAAAAAACCTGACAATAGATCAACTCCATCAAGAAATTAATTTTTCTCCGATTAGACCTATTTGATTCGTAATTTCTTCAGATCGATGAAATCCAAAGCTATAAATAAACCAATCAATTGATCCCTTCGCGTCAATTCGACTTTTTTTCCAACGTTGTCTCTCCTTTTTTCTCCCCGATATTCTTCATTTCCTAGATCAAATGCTGATACTGATTCTAAACCTGTTTGGTCCTCATGTAGAAATCTTATTTATATTCGTATATCAATGAAAGAGTCGTGATTGCAAAAGATAAGGATGCGGGTATAATTACTCTCTTCAACATTTGTTCGTTTTTTCTCCCAGGATTGGAATTGACCCATTTTCTGTATCTAAAATATCTGAGCATGGCTGGTATCACCAGTGCGATAGCTGATGTGTGCATTAGGAATGTGTTTTCGTATACCTGGATATAGCTCTTATCTTACTAAGTAAGATCCATTTTGTGTCGTAAGATATAATAAGATGTATCGGTGTATGGAAGCAGAAAATTGAAAAACCCGTTCCTGACAGAATTGGATGTTTGTTTTACTGTTTACATAAATATTTTTTATAAGAGTTGGTTCATTATCACTTTTTAACATAGTTACCCAGTTGTTTTGTAGACTGTATGGGTGGTAAGCAACCAGAGCCAATCCCATCCGACTCATCTGACCAGGGATGGGAACAAGATCTGACTAAAGATTACAAAATTGCTTAGAAAAGTTTCCTTGTTAGGGACATCGATCGAATGAACATGAGTTTCAATGCATAAATGAGGTGCATCTGGGTTGACCCTCAAATAAAGCAAGAAAAATACCATCAAGAGGTTTAGAGATTAAAAGGTTCTTTTTAAATTCAGTAATTCGTGTAAGTCAAGCAAGCTCTTGACTTTTTAAAGAATTCAAGAAGCAACCGGAGACTTGTTGCAATTTGTTCATCATCTTTTCAGGAGATATAGTTTTCTTTCCTTCAAAGAAACTAGAACATCTACAAAATTGTCCTTTACACTAAGTTTGACCAGATAAAACTTGGAGTGAATAAAGAAGTCTATCTTGAAAATAAAATCCAGAAAAAAAGGAAGGAGTGCCCAAAAATATCGTCCGTATGCGTAAATTAAAATTCCCTGATAAGATAATGTCAGACTCTCAAACAGGAAATAGCAGAACAATTGAAAGACAGACAAACGAACATCTTGATCATGACAGGAAAGTAAATAAGTCGCATCAATACATTGAGGTTTAATTTTTCCTGTCTCCTTGAAGATCACGACAAAGAAAAAGGTAAATCTGACTTCCTGACTCTTTCTAAAAAATTAATGCCCTAGCAAGATTAAATCATCAGGAAATTTTAACAACAATTTAAAAAACCTAAATACTCACTGATCTACCCCTAAGAATAGGTTTCCAATGAAGAAATACCTAATAGCGATAATCCATAAATTCTAAGTGGATAACCCGTCAGTCTCTAGTCTTAACAAATTTTAGAATGGGTATTCAAAGAGAGTTTTTGTTATGAGATACTGGCAAATCTCCCGAAAATGACTACAGATCCCCAATAATTAGCTTACCTGCGTTTCCCTTTTAAAATCCTTGAAAAAGCCATAATTTAAAGCTATCTAAATTCCAATGTCAGGCCTTAAAAAATGTTCATTGTGTCAAAAGTGAGATAAAATGAGTTAGAACTGAAATAAGACAACTTCATTATTTTCAGCAGTTTTATCAAGGGGTTCACCGACGAAAAGCATGCAAAAAAGAAATGGAAGAAGGAAAAGGGAAGCGTACTCTTTGAAGTTATTGTTCCTATCTGCAGAGAAAAAAAGCTGGACTTTGGTTTCGCTGTTGTTAATGGTCAAGGTTAGAGCTAAAATGTCATTTTTAATGTTAACAACTTCTTTAGAGTCCACAATATTATTGATCTTGAGTATGGTAAAGTTACCCTTTATTACAGTGGGCTAGCATAGTCAGCCGAAAAGCTTAAGAATAAACGGAAAAAGAATGTAAGATTGAAGCCTCAATGCTAGGATCTCGTCAGAAACCATTACTACGTTCAGAACTTCCTGGAAAACACACTGAATAAGCAAGCTAAAGTTCTACAAATGCTTGGCTTCGTTAAATAATCTATATTTCTTTATAAAGAGTAGATAGAGAAAGCGAAGCTCCATCAGTAAGATCAGGAACTCATAGATAGAATTCACATTCTACTTGGAAACGCATATAAACTTAACGAGTAGTACGAAAGCGCGAAGAGATAATATTAGAAGGTCGAAACTCGGTATGGGAAAATGATAGCGGATATTTACAACGCTGAACTTTGCTATTAACTTAAAGATTTCAAGAACTTTTTTGTCTATGCCAAACAGAACTTCCAAAGACGGTAAAAGTTCAAAAAAATCAACAAATAGGAATATACAAAGGTCGTGAATCATTATATTGTCACTCTCATGAACTAATCAAAGTACGAAATTGCATCCAAAATCATTGAAAAAAGTCTTATAGACGACTTCTAGAGCTCTTAAATTTAATCTATTCCCCTGTATCATGATATGCTTAGAAATAAAGCGATATGTTAAGTGTAGCAGGAAAAATATGAGATGGGACTTGCAACACTTCGAAACATGAATGAAAAACAACACTCGTGTGAAGGTGATACAGCTAACTATATCATCACTAAGAGTATCGAGTTGCGAATCCACTAGTCTTTGAACAGCAAGAAGGAAGTTGAACACACGCAAGAAAGAGTTGAGCTTGCCAGGAGAACAGCTCCTTCTGTAGACTATATCAACAAAAGCAGGGGAATGATTGACATTTTTAAAAGCGTTCCGTTAGTTCATAGCAGCATTTCTTTCAGGAGTGTTTGACTTATGATCAGAACAATTATAAACATAATTCTTTCACTTATTTACACCAGGAGACAAGAATATTTTCAAATTGTTCATAAAATCAGTTTATTTCATTAGATATCTTTCTTGATTTCGCTACTCTCCATCAACGGCACTCCTTCGGAGCTCACCTATCCTAAATCCAAGCTGAACTCTACCTTCATCTCTGTCAGTTCCTAAAACAGCTTTTAAAATAGCTCATTCAATTCCATGGTTTCAACATCTCTGAAATATTGTTCCAATTAGAACGCTTTTTCAATCCATTTCGCATAGTTCCTCAATATGTTCAATCCATTCAAAATATACATGACTGTCACCATCGAACCTCTATTATTGGCCTTCATTAGGGATAGCCTGCTTTTCAGCAACCCTTCAAGCAGTTCTTCAACTCTGACCATGAACTTGTCTACGGTCTGATTAGACAAATCGAGCAGTGTCTTTTGTTCCTGAATCTTGACATGGGAACTCTAGGACAAACAGTCAATGACATGATCGTCCAAGTAGGCCTAGTCCTTCTGAATCATCTTGACCATGCTGAATTCAGATCTCCTATAGAGTTTCCATTCCTCAGTCTTAAAGACAGACCCCACCTTACTTTCCCGTAAGATATTTTGAATAAACTTCCTGCAAAGCAGAAGTAAAGACAGCCTTACCTTTTCCTCGCACTATGAAAAACTTTCCTTCTTTTTGATTTTTTCAACGTAAATCCTTCTTGCCAATCTGTCGAAGAAGTACACAATAATTCTGTGTCTTCCGATATATTCTTCAATTTTCTTAATAGTTTTCATTTACTCTTGAATTCTCTTTTCTTTCATATTCTCCTGCATTTTACTCTTATAAGCTTATTATTCCTCCTACCCAACCTCAAATCGTATCGCAACGACATCAGACTGGTCTGTTATGATCAATTTTTTCCCCTCGTTTATGTTTATTTTTTCCGACTGTTATTTCTAGCGGTTTCTCATTTTTTCGAAAACTTCCTCAGTCTAGAAATAATCGTAAAGTTCATCGAAATCGATTCTGTTTTCCTCTTTTTTTGCTACCATTCTCTTTACCAGATCGAAGAAATGCTGGAACTTAATACTGAAACTATTGTGCAAGTCAGCTTTCAGGAACATTTTACTATACCTCAACTCTTTCAAGAATTCCTTGTAATCCTTGGCTTTCTGTTTGACCCAAGGGTGATGCCCCACGATCATCTTGAATAGTATGACTCCCAATGCGTAGACATCGATTTTAGTGCTTGCATAATAGTCTTTTTCAGTCAGCTTTTCCAAGGGCATGTAGGGTAGGGTGCCCTCTCTGATATTCGTATATTTGTGTCCCTCATGAAAGATGGAGAAGCCAAAATCGGTAATTTTGTAGGTATTTCCCTTGAGCAGCACATTGTCTGGCTTGATGTCTTGGTGCAATATTTTCCTTTCCCATAATATCTTGTACCCTTTCATAAACTGCCAAAAAAAGTCATACACTTCTTCTTCGGTAAAAGACTTACCTTTTCTTATTAGATCCTCTAGAGTACCGTCCTTACAATACTACATGAATATGTAGTAGTTTTTTTCACTGTAGCATTTCAGAGGACGAACATTTACCAAGTTTTAATGAGGAGGCAATGTTCGGATTATGTTCAGCTACTTCTATATTTTCTACCGCTTCTTTTCGTCCCCATAGGGGATTATCTTTACCACCAACTGTTTCTGAGGGTTCTATGATTATACCGCCTTCTTTACAATTCCGAAACCTCCTTCTCCTACGGTGTTGTGGGTATAAATCATGAACTCGTGTTTCTGTCCATTGCTTTCCTCAGCTACAATCAACTTAACTTATTCCGTCATTCTTATCGATTGCTATTAAAATATTATGCCCAGAAGTAAGCGTTTTCAATATACTTTGATTAATATATTATAGAATTTCGGTTAATACCGAAAAAGGTAAGTAACCATACTTTTTAATAATCGAACAAAAAATAATTTTGCGATCTTTCAAAAGTTATTCCCTGACAGATAAAGAAAAATATTAAGTGAAATATGAATTATTTTTTTCTTTATTTTTTTCAATTTTTGTTAAGAATTCCTTCAAAAGAAATGATAGTTTATCTCCGTCACGCTTAGCGAGGTGATAATTAGTTTCCTCAGGTTCTGTCATCTATAAGCTATGACCCGCCCATCATAAAATCGGCCTAAAGCACAGTCTAGTAAGCTTCAAATAACATCATCAAAATTCTCAAAAAGCACAAAATAGAAAAAATCAAAATAATCACATCGAAATTCCTCCGCTGTTTGATGACCGTCCATCTGTTGCAATCTCATCTTATCGCGCATAAATTTTAGGTATAAAAGAGCTGGTAACTCAACAATGGGATCGTGTAATTCATGAGAGCCGACTGGTACCCTCACCATCCACTTTCAAGTCCTCTGATCTACCAAACCAACTAAATTTAGCAATATGTGCCGGGTCTGAACGTTCACTAATATTAAAGCAAACATAAAGTGTAATTCCCCGAGAACTACGTTGCATTCCATAATCGTACGCAAAACTTCAGGAAAGAAATGAAATAGCAAAACAGATATCCCAAAGAAAATTAGTGCATTATTGTATGCACTCATGGATTTGTTGTTAGATAATTCTCCTGGAAAATGGATCATTTCCCAGATTACAACAAAGAAGTCAAATATTGTGGGTATCTAGTCGCTAAAATAATAGATAATTAATAAGTCTTCCTCAGTGCTAAGCTTTGAACACAACCTACTGATCTGCTTATGCTCCTTATACAGAAATGCAAGCTTTATCCGCCAAAAATATAATTAAAGCTATTTAATGTCAGGTATTTGCATGAAATTATCCTATCTAACGATCATTGAAGTAACCTGTTTTCACTACTTTTGATTCTGAGACCTACAATATTAACTAAAAATATTACAGATACTCCTCTCTTTACCTTTCTAACTTAAAGATCTCCTGATTCAGTTAATTTAAATCCTTGAATTAGGTCTTTCCCTCAAAGTAGTTGACTGTAAGCTTGGTTATTTCCGCGGTATATTTATCGGTGTTTGCTAACTCCATTGCCAAGGACTACTCGTGACTCTTTACCATGGTATCGAATTGATTTTTGATCCTGAGTTTCTAATGTAATATCGGAGTTCGATTTTCAACGATTTCAGTCGGAGAAATTCTCGTGAACCTGTTATAAAAATTCGGTATACTTCGACAAGTTGTTTACGAAACTGATTACTCTTTTCATTTGAAGACCTGATTAGTTATGATCTTGGTTTATAAAATAATAATATTAATGTTGATAACTTGGTTAATCATGCTGTAAGTGATAGAGTAGAAAATGACAGACACATGAGATCACTTATCCAGTGTCTTTAGTTTTTCTGAATTCCCTTGTGACCCTGAGGTTATCCGACGATCATATTTATTCGATGGTATCCTTGGTAGAAACTTTTTAAGTCTCGTCTTTCTAAGGTTAAACCTATATGGAGTCTGTTCTCGTGATTTTGACCTTCTCTTAGTTCTCCTTCTTAGTGTTCCTGTCTTTTTTTGGTTTCCACAACGCACTATCAATATCCTAGCCATCGGACTCTATTAAATCTCCATCTAACTACGATACCCACTTTGTCATTTACTACTCGCTGTGATCCGCAAAAGAGGCAAGTCTCGTAAATCGAATTTAATCGACTCCTGTCGAAGTTACCGATCCATTCAAGTTGTTTTTAAAACCAAAACCCCAGTCACCAGTCAGAGATTTTGTTAGTGAGGATGGTTATAAAAATACTTAAGATCCAGAGATAAAGTAAAGGCTTTTCCCGGCATCCTTTGCTGTCAGTCTGTTCTCAACTTTTTTCTTCAGCAATCTGGATATGAAATCTATCAGAAATTTTGAGTGATTAGACCAATTTTGGTGATCGAATTCTGCCTCCTTACTCAAAATATTGTCGATGGTCTCACTATGATACTCCGACTAGAAAGGAGTTACGCCAGTTATCAATTTGTATAGTGTAACTCCAAATGCCCACATATCCACTCTTTCATCGTATCCTCCGCCAGTTAGCATTTCAGGTGCTTTATAAAACAAGGTTCCGGTGAATGTTAGCATTGACTCCACGGCGTTTCTTCTGACCAATTTCTTACTGATCCCAAAGTCAATAATTTTAATACTCCGAGTCAATTTATTGTATAGTATGTTTTCCGGCTTTATGTCCCTGTGACATATGAGCTTTTCATGCAAGTATTTTATTCCTTCCAGGATCTGGTATGCAATCTTTCTCATCTCGTCACTGTCAAGCTAGATCTCTAGTAAATTCGGATCATCAATGTAATCCATGACCAAGTTACACATATTTTTTCTACGGTCAATGTACAAGCTTTTGTATGAAATGATATTCGGATGATTCAGATTCCGGATTGTCACAAAATTTTTTTTCAAATACATTATGTGTTCTTAGTCGATATTCATTCTTTTTACGGCATATATTTGGTCCTCCTTTATATGCCGGCATTTCCGAACTATACCATTAGAGCCTTCACCGATTTTGTCGAGCATTTAATATTTATCATCAAAGTGAGTCATCTGCTCAACCTACTCACATACCAGAGGAGTTTCTTATTAGGTAAGCTGATCGTCAGTGTTGTTTTCAATTTTTTCTAGTTTCTTCTAGATTTTGTCGGTATTTTTAGTCATTACGGGATTCAATTTTAATGTTGATCTAATACTATTCATTCTTTCCTTTCTGGACATTACAGCTGGTGATGTCATTGGCCTTGTTAGACTAGTTTCGTCTGGGTTTTCCATTTGTTCCTATTTTATATTGGAAATGAGTATGTTTCAGGTATTTGATGCAAAGGGTCAATTAATTATATAGACCTCTAAATATGAATTTCAATAATGTAAGCTATACAATCCACAGTGAGTATTACAGGTAAACAAATGGCTTTCTAAGACATTTAATTTTATAAAATGATTTTTTTGTAGAACTAGTAACTTTAAAAAAAAAAACTATATTTTCCATTTTCACTATAGAATTGACGCATGGACATCGGCTACATTAAATCAACGATAATAAAACTTTAAAACAGTCCTTAAAACGAGCTGCACTACCACCATCTTAAAAAACAAACTCATTTGGGGTACTAAGCCATCTTTGTATCTAAACCCGTCTTCATACCACACAACAACTACGTGGCTCAATAGGAGTAGGCAGTCAATTCCAACAGAGTGAATAAAAAAAGGTCACAACACCAGGGGTAGAACTCTTAGAACAAAAAACAGGATGAAAAAAAGTTCTATGAGGTGATTATGTTTTCGCAAGCCATGCTGCAACTCAGTTCTTTAAAGGAACATCTTGAAGCAATGACAAAGCTCTTTAAAGCTCTCAATTCTAAAATAATTTCGCCCATCGTAGAAAAAATCGAAAATAAATAAGCCATTTATATCGTTTCGGAAGCTGGAGAATTTACAGTTCAAGATCTAGTCTCCAAAAGAAAAGGGCTTACTCCCTTTGAAGGGGTTTTCTACCTTCTCAATATGTACGAAATCATGGCGTACCTGAAAAGCAGACACTGCTACGTCTAAAAGATAGAGTTTGATAACTTATACCTCAATTCAAGCATGAAATTCTACATGACTTTCAGCATCTTCATCAATGTTTTAACCCAAAACTCCCTATTAAAATACTTGCCCTACCGAAAGGAGCGGTAAAATCCAAATATTTGTCCCTAGTTACACCCCGATGTCAAATAAAGATCCATCTAAGAAGTTAATTCTTGGAACCTTGGAATTTTCCTTTACGAACTTTTGGAAAATCGGAAACCATTTCGAACTTCGAATGCGTCCAATAAAGCCGAGAATTCCAGCTCTTTACAGGGTTCGTCTCTTGTTTTCAGCGAAATAAAAGACTAGGAAGTCAAGGACCTTCTTAAAAAAATACTTGTCAGGTCTTCCAATGATAGAATGAAATTCCCCATGTTGTTCTCTCATCCTCTCCTGAAAAAGTATAGTAATATTCCTCATGTAACGTGCTTTATGTATTTAGATTTTTCCAGTCACAATTTTATCCTGTCCCCCCTCTGAATCCTACAAAATAAATTTGAGTAGCCAGTAAAATTCCTCATAAAAACAACGAGTTTCGAATGTAAAAAGCAAAAATGGTAAGTTTCGTAATGAGGGGAACTACAATTACTAGTAAACGATAAATCGAGTTCCACCCCTTCAAATACAAACCACCCATCACTTAGTGTCCTAAAACTCATCGGAAATACGTCGAAACCAACCAATCAAACACAAAACTCAAAAGTATGTGAAAAATACGGATCGAAGTCTATCTTAAACGAAAATATACGTGGAATAGTTTATCGATATCAGTCACATCTATGGCTTTGGCTACCAAATGAATACAGGACTTATTGGATTTGTGTACAATGACCAAACATAGTTGTACTTTCCTGCGTTCAACATAAATTCCACCAGTCAGCGCAGCATCGTTATCTACTACAACTAATATCGGCAGTTAATAACTTATAATTACTAGAAGCTTCCATAATAAGACGAGCTTAAGAAGAAACTTTATATTCTAGAGGCCTACATAAAATCGATAAAAAAATTCAAACCGAATATTTCTTCGAATCAACCCATCAATCTCAACAACAACCACTTGCAAAACAACCTCAATGGCTCAAACGCTGCTAATACCCCTAACATCGCTAAATCTCCACAAAAAATCAATAATGAGCTTGAACAAACTCAACTCAATTACAAAAATCATTAGGAATGTGTAAAAATCGACTGTCGGGAGCAATAGAAATTGGTTACCGTGATTTAATATGTCAAAACCAAAAATGCTGCCCTCTTTCTCCTCTCAAACGAAAATATACAAGTTATCTTCATTGATAAGGTTTGCTTCCTTCTAACCCGCAATAATATTTATTTTCAGTGGAAAAACAGCGATAAATTCTAGAAATACGAGTCGAGCCACTAAGACAACCCAGATTTCAGGATGAGAAAAAAGTACACTTTCGAGATGAGCAAAAAAATATTCGATAAAGATGTAGATTTTTTAGATGGAAGAGGTAGATCTCGAAAGGGCTCAATAAACATTGAATGCAATTCGCACAACGACTAGGTGTTGCAAAATAAAGCAAACGTTGAAATGTCATGATACCTATCACTCCGATTTTTGCCTGGTTTCTATTACTTTTCTGATGTATTTGTTTGACGAAGAGTTTTTGTGTATGATCAGTTTTCGTTAGATTGGCTGCTTAAAGATTGTCAACCTTATCCTGTTCTATTAATATATTTTTGATAACACCACTTTGAACTGTAAACGAATGGAAATACGCAAACTAAAGCCCATCTCCCAAACTTCCGACTACATGGAGGATCTCGCTCATAAAAATGGCACCACTGTTTCCACCTGTGGATATATCACGTGTGCAATCTGCTAATTTCTGTCAGAACAAATTGAAGGTTTCTCAGCTGATGTCTTTAACCAAATCAACCAAATATCCATGACCCCTTACATTGAAAAAGTCATGAAATCTATTGCAGCCACTCGAAGGCTGGAAATCAAAAAGTTTAACAATCAGATGAACGAGCATCAGAAGAAAAACTATTTAAGAGATTGGGTCGCTAGTTACTAAATTGAGGACTACCTTGAATCTATCTCAGAAAAAATGCTCAACCCACGTGTTTTTTTCTTTCGCCAAGTTGCATTTGATCATCCCGATGCTATGTAAAACATAAAGTTCGAATAAAAATAAAGAACTCAACAGTAATTGACCTTCAAAGGCTAAAAGTACTATTACACAAGTTTCTTACCCAAAAAGCAACACCACTTTAAAGGCTAATTCGAAGAATAACTCAAATAGGCGTCGGGATACGGCGAATAAAAAGGAAAATACCCAATTATAATCGCAACTGATGTCCTCGGACACTTTAATGTTACTGTGCTTTGGAAAGGAGAAATTTATGTCCTAGATTCATTATCAATGGGGTAGAATTACGACTAAGGAATAGTGGAAACTATCAAGTATTTTTACAAATCTCACTATCTGAAGAAATGAAATGGAAAATATTCTGATTGTAAATTTTGCTCTGCATTTTTACCTCTGTTTTAGTAGTAGTTGTCTTGTATAAGTAATGTAAACAGAATAAAACTAACAATCGACCATTATAATACTCGAAAAAGTGATAAAAGAAAGGGAAGAAAAATGAACTCCTAAAAATGCGAAAGATTAGCCTCGTCTCGCTGCAATTATCTTGTTGTATCACCGCAAGCCATTATTGCGACCAGAACCTACAAAACCATATAAAATTGCACATACAGAGACGCTAAACAATACTATGCCACAGTTTCTAAAAAACCTATCACAGATCATAAATAACTTTACAATCTTCGACAATCTTTTTAGGCTCTAAAGTAGGGTGGTAAACAGAATAACTACTCTTTTTTGCAACGGAACCATGATCACCTCAATTAGGAAAGAAAGCAACTTCGCTCGATTCTAATAGGATAAACCAAAAATAGCAACAGAATAGGGAATCGTAATTACTAGACTTTAGGAAACATCAAAAACAGAAATTTTGTTACAAAAAAAGTGTAGGGAATGCCTCAGACTGCAGGATAAACTCGTAGATCCCATGATAAAGCGCTGCTGATTAGGTCTAGCAGATGTGACTAGGTATAATAAAGTTCTAAAATCCGGCATTATTACTATCTTGGAAATGGAAACAATTCCTAAGCTGTTGATAGAGTGCTGAGACTTCGACCAAATTGGCATCCCACCAGTATGCTCAATCTAATTTAGAAAACTCGTTGTATCACTTCAGATGGGATCAAGCAAGACCGAAATTCATTAATTCACCCCTTCTTACTACGATTCAAGTCTACAATCACCTGCCGAATCACTAGGAAATCAGCAATAAAGGGAATCTTCTGAGAAATCTTAAGAACTATTTATGCAAAAAAGTGTAAAATGCTCACTAAAACGCAAGCTTTTCCTCATTACCTCTCTTCTAAATTCTACCGGTGTGTTTCGAATTCAATTTTTAGATACTTTAAAATTGTGAAGCGTAACTCAAAGCATTTATCCATTACTACCATTAATACAGTCGGTCTGAGGATGTACAAACATCAAAAATTCAATGCTTTTTAAAAAATTCGATAGCTCCAAATTTCTCTTAAAGAGGACAACAGAATAAACAATCAATAATGAAAAGATATCATTAGAATTCATTCAGAGCAAGTAAATTGATCAACTAGAGAAGAACTTACACGAACCAAAGCTCCTCAATCACTAATCGAAAATAGTCTCAATCGCAGAAATTATAAGTTCAAAAAAAAATAGAACTTAGACATCTCTACAAAAAAGTTGTCTCTTAGTTAAAGGCATTTCTGACTACTCATAATAACTCTTTTCCAAATTTGCCGATGTTTTCGGTAAAGAAACCTCATTAGCTAATTGCACCAAAGCACTGTTCTTCCTACGGAAATACCAACCTCTGGCTGTTTAAACCCAGTGATATGAACCGGGGGAGAGGAATTAAGTTATTTAGAACTCTTTAAGAATTAATAGGTCTCATTAAATCATAACTTTCCAAAAAATAGAAGGGAAGTTTTCTCATACAAAAATACATCGAAAGACCCTTGCTGATATAACATCGAAAATTCGACATAAGAATTTGGAGTTTGATCACCCACACCAAATAAGTTTACTACTTTAAAGAAGGGTATCTCCGAACTTGTTCCTCATAGTTTACTCTCCAATAGCTTAGTTAACTGACTCATCTGACTAACAATGCTGTTCAGAAAAATTCTAGTAAGTATGGATAGTTCGAATAAGGGAACATTCTCGGACTAAGTTATCTTTGGGAAAAAATGTCCGTCAAAAAGGAAAAGTTTTGGACCCAAGTTAGGAAAATCATTAGTGCTGTAGCAGATTCATCTCTTCAAGTTTTGTTTCAGAACAGTGGGAAAAGCTTCAGGAAAGATTTTCTAAAGATCAACAGCTCCAATTTAGGAAATTCTAGCTTCGGAAATAGAAATGTGTAAATGGGGTAAAGCGCGAAAGTATCTTAAAATATGGACTAGAACCAAATAAAGTACTTTGAAATATTTGGATACGATTTTATGCTGGATGTCGATGAGGCTATGTGGCTCATCTAGGTCAACACCAACCCTTCTCTCTAAGAAAGTTCAAAACTCTTGAAAACACTAATTCCGAGAATGCTGAATGACGCATTCAAACTCACAACGGATCGGATATTTTCAAACAGTTATTTGCAGGATGACTACTCCTAAAAGCTTGATTCAATTCCGGGGCATAGTGATGACGAAAATCTATGGTAAAGAGTTCTCTTGGAGTCAAGATCCACAATATGAATCCTCACACAACTTCAAGGTTTACTCTTGAAATATTGAATTTTCCATTTTATTTTCTAGTTTAAACATTGCTTTTTCTGCCTTACAGCTCGGAAAAAAGGAATAAATACTTCGTGATTTAAACAAAATAAATCTCACAACATATAATAATCAATTTGAAAACCAACTAAAAAAATGAACCAACAATACCACAACAACACGAATTACAGGTACAAATTATTGTAATTTCAGAAACAGTGGCTATCATGGATCAGCTGCCAGAATATCCGGTAGTCAAGTTAACACCAACTATGATCAATACGGCAGATATCGTCCGGAAGATGAAAATGCCTACAAATATAACATTTACTCCATCATCGACGAGCCTTGGAATAGATGCTGCACAAATGGAACATGCGGAACCTGTCCAGGAAATCAGGGAATCGCCAAGGATGTCACCAAAAGCAATTGGTTATGAAAGCGATCCTTAAATAGTGTTTACCAACTCTATTTGTTTTTGCTTGTTCTTTCAAAATGTTGGATATAAGGTGGAATTTGCCTTAAATAGAGTTTTACTCCTAAAAGCCAGTTCTTTTCAAAGATTTACCAAAAATATTGCACGAATAAAAATTATTCAATTTATATCAAAAAATATCTATTTTTCAATCAATTCCCAACCATCTTCTTTAACTTCTTAATGAAATTATATATTTGTGTCCTATTAACACTAGTAACCAAATAAAGGTCAAAAAGAAATGTAAGTTGACATTCTGTTCCAAACGGTGGACGAACCAATAAAATGTTTATGTTTGTTCTCGGCAGCATAAATTTTCTACGTCACAGATACAAAAGTCATAGTTTTTGACATAATCTAAGCCATTCCCAAGTCAGTATCAGCTTTCAAGCGAAAGAACTATTACTATCCGATCTCCTGCTCCAAAATACTTGAAATTTAAAAATAGTTTGCATTCATTGTTCAAGGAAAAACTGGAGTAGTAACAGTGTGGAAATATTTGTAAGTTTCTATGAACTAGCACACTAAGGGACTTTAACTCATTTTCGAAACGAATATACTTCAATTTGGTTTCACCAGAATACCTATTCACCGTGAAAAATTCGAGGAAAACGGGGCTCTGACATTAATGAGCTAAAAATAACGATAGAGTGCCTTTTTTAGCATCGATTAATAAAAGAAATGTATTAGATTGTGGAACATCAGTATCAAATTTGTAATCGAAGAAAGACATAGCTACTTCTATGATGACGAACTCGAAATGAATTTGAGTGCAATGAGATCGTTCAACTTCAAGTAGAATGAATATCTGGTTTTAGGTATTGAAGGGTACAAGATTTTTCTTTTCAAACTCCCTCCAATGAACTCCAAAGAAGCAAGCTAGAAGTTCTATATTCCAAGACAGTTAGACTTGCCAAGCAATCAGAAAGAGGACAAAGTAATATTTTCTATAGCACTCCTTAACTAGTTTAGAATTGCTGCTGCACTAAGAAACGACTATCTTGCTATTATTGGGCTTGACCAACTCTCAAGCTAACTTACTCTTCTATAAAAAGTTGAATTAACTCCTTTCGTTAGATACTTGGTCCCAACCTTTGAAAGAAAAACGCAAAATTTTTCGGAAAAGGGCAACGATAAACAAAAAAAAAAAGTG